>VALG01008066.1:0-40455 GCA_009835305.1 Ipomoea purpurea | reverse complement strand
AAATATTTCCTTCAACATATATAATATGGTGTGCAAAAAGGTCTGCCCATGTGGTTGATATGTAGGTCAATATTTATTTATATTTATCCTCCACTTTCATTAAAAATATATATTCGCCAATTTTTCAGAAAATATATACTCATATCACGTGATCTTTACTGATTAAACGGAAAAGAAAGTAATTATGAATATATACTACATTTTAATCAGGAAAAGAAAGTAGTTATGAATATATACTACATTATAACAGATCAGAGTCAGTAAAAAAAAAAAAAAAAAAAGGAGAGAAATAAATTATTATTTTTTACCGTATTTCCCTTCTAAAGTTACCTAATAATTTTTCCTGATTATGTGTCATTATTTTATTAAACTCTATTTTATATTTAATCATTGTATTAATTTATTTCATGGGCCAAGTAGCTTGTATAGTTAGCTCAATGGCGGATCGTTATGCTGTGCATCCGTATGCACCATGTATGGTGCATATGGATGCAAAAACGACATTGCTTTAATAAAAATGTGCATCCCACTTAAAAAAAAAATCAATTTCGATTCTCCTCAACAGCATTATGTGTTCATAGATTCTGAAATTTTAGTTCATAGATTCTGGAATTTTAGTTCATAGATTCTGAAATTTTAGTTCATCGATTCTGGAATTTTAGTTCATAAATTCTGGAATTTTAATTTAGTTCATAGATTCTGGAATTTTAGTTCATAGATTCTGAAATTTTAGTTCATAGATTCTGAAATTTTGGTTCATTCATTCTGGAATTTTAGTTCATAGATTCTGGAACTTTAGTTCATAGATTATGGAATTTTAGTTCATCGATTCTGGATATATAGTTTAAATTATGCACAATATAATGTTGTTGCTGGGAATCGAAACTGATTTTTTTTTAAAGTGAGACGCGCGTTTTAATAAAACGACGTCGTTTTTGCATCCGTATGCACCATGCAACCTAAAGGTTTCTCTTCTAGGGGTGGTGAGCATTTAGTATGTAAGCTTAAGAATCCATATCCGGTTTATAACAAGCCTCCCGTCAATGGTATATCAAGTTCGATGGAGTAATTTCTTCTTTTGTTTTGTTGAAAATCCCTCAGATAAGTAATAACTGTATATCCAAAAGGTGAGTGTGAGTAAAATTTGCTTCCTTGTTTTATATGTGGATCACATCTTACTTGCCACCAATGATAAGGGATGCTTCGTGATGTGAAACAATTTCTTTCTAAGACTTTGATATGAAGGATATGGGTGATGCCTCTTATGTTATTGGCATTAAAATTCAGAGAGATAGGTCCCGGGGTATACTGGGTTTATCTCAGAAACCTATATAAACAAAGTTTAGAGAGATTCATATGCAAATTGTTCACCAAACGCTGCTCCCATAGCTAAGGGGATAATTCAGTTTGGACAATATCCGGAAAATGACTTGGAAAGAATCCATGGAGAACATCCCTTGTTGGATGTCTTGGATATATTCAAGTCTGTAAAAGGCCGAACATTGCTCTTGCGGTTGGAATGCTTGGGCGTTACCAACACAATTTGGGATTAGACTATTGGAGAGCTGTAAGAAGGTTCTAAGGTATTTAAGAGGAACCAAAGGTTACAAGCTTGGGTTTAGGCATGGTGCATACGGATGCACAACATATTTACCCTCAAATGGCACCTTTGTGATTCTTTCAGATGGAAGGTCACATGTCCAAACACTAGTGGGGGCAAAATATGTATAAACAGATACCCCATTGCAAGTGGTGGACCATAAATAAAAATAATACATTATTTTGTATATTTTAGTACACAAATAATATGCTTTTAGTATGTATAAGTATGATCCACGTAATAATAATAATTTACTTTAGAGAGATCTCAACCTCTTTTAAGGAATAAAGTATAGGACTAACTCACGCCAACCAAGTTGATCCTCTTTAGCAACTTGTAGAACTACTAAGTGAATGCTTAGTAAATAATGGATTATCATCGTAGCAAAAAGAGGCATTAAAAAAAAAAAAAAAAAAAAAAAAAAAAAAAAAAAACTAAGAGTAGCGTTTCGTATTGTGGATTCGATTTATCTTGTCCAGAAGATCACTTTGCACTCTAGTTGTGAAAATTAAATCTCTTGCCTTTAATATAATTTGTATTTTATATGATAATAAAAAATTGTTATATTTATATAATAATAAGTAATAATAAATAATCTATATATAAAATTAAAGGTAATAGTAATAATTATTTAAAAAAAAATAGCAATTCTTATACAATGGAGATCTAAAATAATGAAATTAAAATTATTTTTAAAATATTAAATTTAAAAAAAAAAAAAAAAAAAAAAAAAAAAAAAACAAACTCAGTAGCTCTAAAAACTTGACATGTCAAAAGCTTACGACCGAATGGAGTGAGATTTTCTCCGTCAGATGATGCTATTGCTCGGTTTCGCCAAACATTTACCATGAGTGTTTTCGATTCCTTTTACCAATATCTTTCTGTCATGAACTGGAAATCCTAATAATGAACAGGTTTTGGTGGAGAAACGGTGGCATTCATGGAAAAATCTTTGATTGCCTGCCCAAGAACTGGATACCATACGAGAAATACGAAGAGAAGCAGATGCCCAGTTTGCTGCATGGAATTAACTCCAATTGGAATGCCAGACCTGATTGTCCATGCAATGTTATACTTTCATTATGTCTAGTTTTAATCAATTCTTTTGTTTCCACATTAAGATATCACCAAACCTGATTGTCCATGCTTTAACTAAGGCAGCTTGGGAATCTTCCCCCTGCATGTATTCAAACATTCTAACCTTCACTTTATTAATTAAATACACATATTTTATATAACTGCTAATATAATACCCGTAATAAATAATTAATTTTATTACGAGACGTATTTATAATAACTTAATATTCTAATTTGCCAAAAGAGTTAATATACTATCTATTACCTCAAGACCTTGTTGTCTAGTAACACTAATTTACTCTCCTATATGAGCGGTTGTTAGTTACGGATTTTAATTTGACGGTAGACTTTATCAATTGTTGGAAATTATGTCTAATTAATTGATGACTTAAAATAAGTTATATTGAAACTTTGAAACCCCCGGCCCAAACATCCTATAAATTTAATTTCCTTTTTTGTAAATTCTTTTAGTAGCACAAATGACATAGCATATTTCAATAAACCCACCAAGTAGTGGTAAATGAGCTCTTTTTGTGGAGGAGAATTTTGAGATAATTCGGTTCGATTCTCATAAGTGACGATTTCCTTTGGGCCAGCTTCTGTGCCTCTCGGAGCGAACTGGGTGGACCTGGACCGTTAAACGGACAGAGAAAGACCCGGACCACAATGTATGGTTTACACCGGAAAAAAATAAACCCACCAAGTGGCTTGTGGTCCACTGGTATCCGGAGGTCTAAGGTTCAAGCCTTGTGTAGACGTAGATTATATATGTAGGTATACCCTTTCTTTATAATAAATATATTTCAATAAATCCACAAATATAAGAGTTTTATTCTGGTAGCAGGTCTCTAAAGCAACGGAGATGTGAGCAACTAAAGGGCTTATAATACATATAAGTCAATATATAGTAGATAAACAAATTAAAGCTCTTAAATGGAGACCAATAGAACCAATCTCTTGGAAGACTTGATAATTCAATAATCAGTAGAGCTTGTTAATCACCAGAGGCTCCAACAAACAACATACCTTTCATTGCACTACCGAGACCACCTGAAAGTGATCTTAATCAAGTTGAAACCAAAAGTGGTCGGAAATAGCACAAAGGTTTTCCGGATACCAAAAGTGGTCGGAACAAGATTTTCGACTTGATTTAAGATCACTTTCAGGTGGTCGGAAATTCCATAATTTCCAGTAGTGTTGGTAGATCTAACAAAAACCACCGGAAAGTGATCTTAAATCAAGTTGAAACAAAAAGTGGTCGGAATCACAAAAGTTTTTCCAGATTAATCAAAGTGGGGTTTGGAAAAGACTTTCGATTGTTTAAGATCACTTTTAGGTGGTCGGAAATTCCATGATTTTCCATAGTGGTTGGTTGATTCTAACAAAAGCGTATGGATGGCATCATGGCAGACTGCTACATTACCTAGCTAGATGAGAGTTAAATTCAATTACAATTATGATACAACTTTTTAATGGTTGATTTAAGTGAGTTGATTTCTCAAGAATACTCTCTAGGGGTGTTTTGGTTCACGGAATCTTGTATTACCATGATAATGTGAGAATGGTAATCTTAGATGATTTTGTTTGCTTCAAGGTAATCTAAATAGAAGGTAATAGGAATTACTCTCATGTAGGTATTTGATGTAATGTAATCTCTTACGAGTTGACCTTAGGTAATATGATAATATTCTTTTTAATATTTCAGATTGCCCTCAATATTAATTTCTATTTCTGCCCTTCATTAGTTCACCTAGATGCATTGGCAGTGTGTCATATCATCGATAATTGAAAAATTTCACTTTTTGATGGATTGAAGCAATTCATTGAATTAATTCACACTTCCGGTAGAATTGGAGATTGAAATGTGGAAAAATCCACTTTTCAATGGATTGATCATGTTTTAATTTTGTTGTTGTTATGATGTTACTATAAGCATCTTGTTAAATTATGATCGAACTATGAGAGAAAAAAGACTTATAAATTTATCAAAATATTTTATAAAAGTAAATCACTTTTTACACCTTTCATTTTCTATGAGGACATTATGTAATTGATGTTAATATTAACTTCCAACCACACAAGTTAATACTATATTTCTTTTAATCTCAAGTAACCTTCTTACTTCTTGAGGTAATTTCGTGTTGACACTTAAACATAAAACGATGTCGCTTTGACCAACGTCCACTCTTTATAAGATGGGTTTTGATCCACAATATAATTTGTACAAATCAGCATAACGTGCTCAATAAGTAAAATTATTGCTCATTTGCCACTTTTTTTTTTTTGGAAATTATATTATGGACCATGAATAAATGTTAATTTTAATAGGGAAAATGACACTTTTTCTCTTAAAGTTTTGTATACTTATAGCACTTTTTCCCCTCAATTATTTATGTAAGTATATTAGTCCCCTCAATTATTTTTAAAAGTGGTGATTTTTCCCCCTGATATATTAAATTGACATTTCTACCCTTAAAGTAAACATTTTATTTATTTTACTTCTCCAACAAATTATTGTGTATATGTAGCAATGACCCAGGTTCGGTTCGAACTGAACGGACACTATAGCAATCGAATTAAAAATTTTCGGTTATGATTCAGATATAGAATCCAATATTTAGATTTCAATTTATTAAATTTATGAACCAAGAAAACTGGATCATGAACCGTGAACCGGCGGTTCCGGATCCGGTTCGCGATTTGAACCGTCTTTATTTTAAAATTTTATTTTATTTTTATTTTAAAATAGTCTAAATTCAACAATAAATGCATTTTGTTTTTTCAGTTTGGAATATGAAGCGGCCATTCCGATTTGCAATTTTAATAAACTCTAAATATCGTGTTTTGATTCTAAATTGTAATTGGAATATTTTGGTTTGGTTGATATATCGTTTTGGTTTGAACCAAAATTATAGTAATAGATTTGTTGGAGAAGAAAAATAAATGAAATATTTATTTTAAATATTTATTTTTAAGGGTAAATATGTCCATTTAACATTTTAGGGAGGAAAAGAGTCACTTAAATATTAAGGGGGAAAAGTGCTATAAGTATATAATTCAGGGGGAAAAAGTGTCATTTTCCCTTTTTTAATATATTGAAAGTTCATTATTTGAGTACTAAAATTCATTATTTTAGTAGTATATCAAATAATGAATCTTCAAAAATGAACATCTAGTATATTAAAAATGTATCTTATGTCAATGGTTCACCTTACAAGATGATCCATGGTCCATGGTATAATGATTGCCTTTTTTGCCATTTTAAAGAGTCTAAATAGAGCTTCTTTTTCTTTTTTTTTAGCATTGCCTATTAGGTGGACCATGGCAAAAGGGTACATTATTTCTATGTATAATATGGTACATATTTTCTATTTATAAGAGCAACTCCATTAGCTACAGTTTTTTTTTTTTTTTTTTTTTTTTTTTTTTTTTTTGAGTTTTTGAGGTGCCAACTAGGAGAGAGAGATGAGGAAGAGAAAAATAGAGAAAAAGAAAAGAGAAAAAATAGATCTGACAAAAAAAAAGGTTAATATTTCGATTGTTTTTCCCTTTTCTTTCTCGTGACGGGTTCCACTAAAAATTAATACTTTCATTTGTTGAAAACCTTCCCACCAAATTTTAGATTGCAAAAAAAAAAAACAAAAAAAAAAAAAAAACAAAAAACCTAAAATCTACAATTGTGGATGCTCTAAGATATGTTACGTTTATGCATATGGTACATTATTTTTATACGTAATGTTCAGTATTTGAATGTATACAAAATAGTATAAAAAACAACTGAATGGTCATTATTTATATATATAAGTTCACTATTTGTGTGCATAGTGTTCAAATATTTGAGCATGTACAAATTGATTGGATGTTGGTCATTTAGGCATGTATATTCTAGACTCATTTATGTTATACATACATAATATTTAGGAATAAGGGTCAAATAGGTCACTGAACTACTCACGAAAAATGCAATTAGGCCATTGAACTTAAAAAATACAATTGGTCCCTAAACTAACCAATTTCATTCAATTTGTCTAATTTTTCAAGTTTCTCAAGTTGCTAACAAGTTACCCCTCCACCTAGGATGCATATGTGTCATTTTTTTTAAAATAATTTATTTTTAAATTAGTTTTTTAATATTTAATAAATAAAAATTAAAATAATTTATTTTTGAATTGGTTTTTTAATGTTTAATAAAAACTAAAATAATTTTTTTTTGAAAATAAAATAATTTGTTAAGACATCATACATGGCTTGGATTTATTTTTCAAAAAAAATAAATTATTTTAATTTTTATTTATTAAACATAAAAAAAAAAAAACTAATTTAAGATTTCAAAAAAAAATTAAAAATATTTTTTTTTTTTAAATGCCACACATGCATCTCAAGTGGAGGGGTAACTTGTTAGCAACTTGAGAAACCTGAAAAATGAACAAATTGAATAAAATTGGTTAGTTTTAGGGACCCAATTGTAAGTTTTTTAGGGTCAGTGGTCTAATTGCATTCTTGTGTGCAGTTCAGTGGCCTATTTGACCCTTATTCCTAATATTTATTATTTGTAGAGGATAGCATAGCTGCACTTATTCAATGCACCACACTCCTTTTTACTTAGACTCACTATTTATATACAAAAATTCACTATTCGTGTGAATATATTCTGATGCATGATTTACACAACTCTGTGAACCATGATGCATGCCCCACACTCACTCTTTTTTCCCAAAAGAAAAAAAAATTAAATAATGAATTTATTCATCTTCATCTTCCAACATTGTTATAAAAGCTTTGCCAAAAAATAAAATAAAATAAAATAAATCTTTACTATTGAAATTCTTCACATCACAAATCTAATCGAAGGAAGATACCAAACAAAAATATATCATATTTTCCCATGAGCTCTGGGAGATAAATCATATATATATTCAAACAGAGAGGACTCATCACCCTGCCATTTCTATACACATTTTAAACAGGTAATCAATTCTAGACCTATATATACTATATAGACAAACCAAAAAATCAAAATCAAAAAAACATTATTTCTAAGATTCATCTGCAGTAAAAATCTTCATCTTCAAACTCCGAAATGCCTAGCATGGCTAATGCTAAGTGACTCTTCATTTCAGTTTTAGTCTGCTGCACCTTCAGCTGTGCACAACAATCTATCATGCTACTATTTCCGGGTAAATTACCCTTCTTCTTGCTTTGCTCGGGGTTTATGCCTCTCAGCATGGCAATAATCTCCCCGATGTTAGGCCGCCTGGATTCTTCGCTGTTTATACATGCAGCTGCTGCTCGAATCATCCGGGCTATTTTGTGCAATGCCGTTCCGGGAACTTTAGTCTCGGATCAAGCAATTTCTCGAGAGCTCCTTGTTGCAGCAGCGGCTTTGCCTGGACAAAATTAAAACGCATAAAAGTAATGTTTTGATCAATGAACTCGTGCCCTACATTACGTGAGTTGAAACCTAAAGCTACACAATTGAACCATGTGCTCCATCTCAACTAAAAGCTTAAGCTGATAGTTGGATTGTACATTAATGGTTATATGCTCAACATACACATCTGCCAGCCAAGAACAATGGCCTTATTTATTTAAGGCCAAACAAATTGTGCCCATAAATGAAACATCTTTTCTTTTGGTTTGGTTAGAATTAATTGTTAATTTGACAGATACACCAATTGCAGACCTAAAGATCATAAACAGATATGTGAAATTAGGCAAATGACCTACCCATAAGACCAAATTCTCTTCCCCCGGTCCCCTACTTCCTTCAAATGGCTTCCGGCCAGTTAGTAGTTCCAAGAGGACTATCCCGAAAGCATAAATATCAGTTTTATCTGACACTTTACCATGCTGGAAATACTCGGGGGCCAAATACCTGCAGTTAAGTTCCACAACTCTGTAAATCAGAAAATTATTCTTCTTACTGGCTACACAAAATCGGGATTCTTTCAGTCATTACCCAAATGTCCCTTTAACAGTTTTGCAAAGGAAAGGCACCGAAGGTGCAGGAGTCCATGTAGCTAACCCAAAGTCGCATAACTGCATACACATTTTGGTTTTCGAGCATTAGATATGACACCAAAACAACGGTTTTCCTTAAAGACTAATGTTGGAAATAAAACATGTTAGGCAATTTGACATCCCTTCCTTACCTTCGGGGTCATCCTCGAAGAAAGAAGGATGTTTGAAGGCTTGATGTCTCTATGCACAACACATCTTCCAGTTCCATTGTGCAAATAGCGGATTGATTTAGCAATGCCAACCGCAACCTTATGCCTAGCAGACCACGAAAGCGTTGGGCCGCCTTTCGCTCCCCGCTTCTTCCCTGCAAGGAGATAACTAGATTCCCAATGATCAATGTTGAAAACCGTCATTCTTGTGAAAGATTACCAAGAACGAGAATCCATACCGTGCAAATATCGCTCCAAGTTTCCTCCAGATACATACTTATAAACCAAGAACAAACCCTCCTCTGGTTCAATACAGAAACCCAAAAGTGGAACAATATAAGGGTTATGTAGTGAACTAGCAATCATAAGTTCCCTACAAAAGGCTTTTGGGGTCTTTTGTCTTCCTTATCCAGGCTCTTAATAGCAACAACAGTCCATGGAAACCCAATTCTCCCCCTAAAAACATAGCTCAATGCACCCCTTCCCAAAACTCGACCTGCCCAAATTCAAGTAAAATCAGCTAAGAAGTTAAAGAAAAGTTCAAGAAACATAGAACCCAATTGAGAGTACCTTGAGAGAAATTTCTAGTAGCAGAAACAATCTCAGAATAGCTAAACCTAACTAAAGAATGTGCCACAGGTGAAATACTCCTCTCGCAGAGATTCAAATCTCCTCCATTTCAGCTCCTTCAACCCAGGATCAGTCAACCCATTGTCCAAATTGACCATCAAAACAGTAGCAGAGGGGCAGCTATTCACACTACTCATAGACCAAGCTCAACCTTAGAGCACAAACTGAACCTAAAAGAAGAATGAACTGATTGTGGGTCAGCATTACTCAAATCCCACCGCCGCCGCCGCCGCCGCACCCACCGGACTCCGCCAGCAACCAAGCCTTGTTGTGCTCCAAATTTTCGTTCCCCCTCCCGGAGCTTCGCCGCCTGCGAGGTAGAATTACACGGGCCAGCCCAGAACTCCAAATCATTCTGTATACTAAAGACTTAATATTTATCTCTTCATAACAACCACTACTGCTATCACCGGCGGGCAAAGGTGGAGTCTTTGAAGAAAAATGGGTGGGAAGAGACTCCCATGGAGTTAGTGCAACTACTTTGAGGAAACCCCATTTAGAGAAAGAATCTCAAAATGCTACACAGAAATCCAAAAGGAAAAGATAGAATAAAGAAAGATTAGAGAGAGAGATGGGGAAAAAGCTTGAGGACTACCTTGCTTGAAGATATGAGAGAATTTATTGCTGAAACGAAAGAGAGAGTATTTAACCCAAGAAAACGTATGGAAATTGTGAAAATGAGAGTTTGTTAGTTGTTACATAGTAAAAGCTGAATTGATGCAAAAGTGAAAGAATATGATTCTCAGTCTTAGCATTAGTAGTTCTGAGAATCTTTATCTAGCAGAGGAGAAGAAGAAGTGAAGAAGTGAAGAACCATACATTTATACAATTATACCCAATGTGGCAATTGCCCATTGCCATATTGCGCCATATTGCAAGTTGACATACTTATACATTTCATTTTTATAAAATAAAAATATTTCTTTTAATTTTTTTCTTTTGCCAAATTTCATTCAGTTGTTTCTTGGGTGATAGATTGTGGAGCAAATACCAATTTTGGTCCCATAAGTATTAGCAAAATGACGATTTTGGTCCACATGTTTAATTCCTACCAATTTTCATCAACGACTATTCTGTGAGTACCAATTTTCATCCACGATTATTGTTTTAGTACCAAAATTCATCATGTCGGGCACTCATTCGTTTTAAGACGTGTCGAAATCTAAAATTTTAAGTGTATTTCGTCTTTTTCAACTTCAGATCTCGATTTGAATATGAAATAGTGAGATTTAAGCCCAAAGATTGATCTCAATTCGCAAGTTCTCCTCCTCATCTTACCTTAATTTGAGGAGTAGAACCGTGAAATGAGATCGATCTTAAGGTTTAAATTCATTTATTCATGCTCAAATTAGGATCTTAATTTGAAAAAAAGACAAAATTACCCTTAATAATTTCATATTTCAGTATATCTTAAACGGAGGGGTGATCGGTGTGATAAATTTTGGCATTAAAAACAATAGTCGTGGATGAAAATTGGTAGTAAAATAATAGTCGTGGATGAAAATTGGTAGGAATTAAACATGTGGACAAAACTGACATTTTGCTAATACTCGTGGGACCAAAATTGGTATTTGCTCATAGATTGTGGTAAGGACACATGATTGCATACTGACAGCTCAAATGAAGAGTTATATCCAATGTGGTAAATTTTTTGTAACTTATAACTTATGAGCACACTTGTCTTCCCATTTAATTGGTTACTGAATAGTTATAATTTACTCCTCAATTATCATGTCAAGTTAAGATGTGTCCTAGGCAAGGGAATTTGGCATGTGGGCAAACAAGAGGAGAGAATAACATTTTCAAGACACTTGTTAAGAGTACTAAATGAATCATTAAAAATGTTTATTCAATATCTAATAATACTCTTTTTTTTATCTACAATATCCTTTTTGTTTTTGTTTTTTACTTATATTAGAATAAATAATTTGATCTTCTTAGTTCTTAGCCAGTGACATTAGAAGACTTGTTAACGTTATCTATTATTATAATTTAACTATATTTGTTTTAGTTATTTAAGCAATATGAAATATTATATTGTCATGAATTGCGACAACTGTTATAACCCTGTACATTAATTTTATTATACATAATTAAAATTAATTAATCTTATCAAAAATCAATGATTTTGTGGTCTAGTGACACGAAATGACTCTCGCGAATAGAAGGTCATGGATTCAAGCCTCAGTGAAAAAAATAACAATACTATATTATAATAGGGTCGATGAAAAAATGTTCCATTTTTTTGATATTATATTACTGTTGAGCATATAATCATTAATGTGCAATCCAACTATCAGTTTAAACTTTTAGTTGAGATGGAGTACATGCTTCAATGTTCATTAATTAATAATATACACTACTTGTATATCTTTTACGTGTATTTATTAAGAGCTACTATACCTAACACATTATACCATGCAATTAATTAACTTTTAATAATTTGCCTCAATTCTTCAATCTCATTTGGTACCAAAGAGTTAGGTTTTTGAAGTGACCTCTCCCCAACTCAGTCTTCTTCTTCTTCTCAAACTATTACACCACATTGGAAAGAACAATTTATACTGTATATGTTTAGTTCCGATCTATCCTAAGAAATAGGTAAATTAGGATGTGCATGCATGCATGTAAGTTTTGTATTAAAAAAAATTGATAAAATAAAAATTAGGAAAAATATAAGTTGGATCTTTTAATGTGAAATTAAATTAGTTATTGAGGTGATATAAACGTTAATTTTAACTATCATATACTTTTTTTTTTTGAACCTATTGAAACACAAAGAACCAATAACGCCTCTACTGAAGCTTGAACTCACAAGCTTCCAAATGAAAATCCAACCCGGGTACCATTAGACCACATAGTCCTAGTGACTATTATATACTTAAAATTCTTGCTTTTCAATGTTATTTTTGTAAATTTTGTTGCATCCTGATATAAATTTCACATCGACTACACAAGAAATATTGGAGAGTATTTAAGTTGGTATCAAACCTTAACTCATGAGTTAGCTTTTGTAATGGAGTTAAAGTCTTAGTTTTAGTGCCATATCACATTCTTTCAAAAAGTATATATCCACTAATCTACACTTTCTAAGATGGCAAAAATGAAGGGAAATGTAATTCAAATTCTTTGGAAAATAAATTTTATTGTTTGGTTGGTGGAAAAGAAATTACTGGAAATATGAATTCCTTTGTTTGGTTGGGTTTGGAATGGTAAAGTATTATAAATATAAAGACCAGTATGCCTTTAATCGTATAATATATATGTGTAATTAATAAACTTTGATGAGGAAAAATAGTCCAATTGAGTTATACCCTTCTTCCCAATTCCCTTTGGAAAACAAAACTATGCAACCCTTTGCTAGGATTTTGTTTTCCTTCACTTATAAGGAAGTCAAGTTCCAATGGAAAAACATTTTCCATCCAACCAAACAACATAAAATAACATTTTCTCACTTTTAAGAAAATGTTTTCCATCCCAACGCAAAACACCCCTGTTTTATTAGGGAAAGAAATGTCTTCAAATTTCTATTTTAAAAAAAAAAAAACAAAAAAAAAACAAAAAAAAAACAAACAAAAAAACAAAAAAAAAACTAGAAAGTTGAGATTTGAGCACTTAAACATTTAAAAAAAAAATAGCATTTCCTTTATACTAATTTTACACCAACGTTGACAACTCATGCATGCACTAAGAGTGGTCCCTTAGGTAGCATGACCGATTTTAGGACGTAAAAGATGAGCAATAATACATTATTTATTTTTAGAGGGTACAATAATTAAAATTTTACTAATTATTTAAAATAAAAAATAAAATCTACAATGAAATTAAACTTATTAGTTTTATTCCAAATTAATTTCTCTCCTATTTTAGGACCTAATAAATTGAGCATTGCAAATCTTATGTTTTCCTAACGGAAACAGATGATGTCTTCAAATTCTGAAATCTGCAAAAATAACTTGAAACTTGCTACCATTCACCACTAATACCAATTCACGATTCCATTAAAGATTGCGCTTATAGTATACCTTTTGGTAGTGTCTCATTTGATTTATTAAGAACGGGCCGCGCCCGTGTTTGGCTAGCCAAAAATGTTAAAACTTTCCTGACAATTTAGAAATTGAATGTAGGGATTCTTTTTCCTGGGTGATTGAATCCTTTTACACTAGCACATGTTGGAAATCGGTCCTTAACTGTAAGAGTTATTTTATTTGCTTCTGTTTAGCTATATTTTGTTCTTCTATGACCTATTTTCTTGCAATCTTATTGCTTTAGAACTGTACTTTAGCCTTAAATAGGCCATACAAGAACAGAATATAGCTAAACAGAAGCAAATAAAAAAATTCCTACAGTTAAGGAGAGCCAATACATATGCTAGTGTAAAACATAAAACTTGGACAACTGTAGAAATAATCTTACTGGTTTAATTTATTCAACATTTCCTCCCCTAAATTGAAGATCTTCATAAACAAATTCACAAACTCCCAGCAGCTTCTTTATCTTATGAAATGCATATGCTTTTAGAGGCTTGGCCATAATGTCAGCAAATTAGTCTTCACTTTTGCAGTAGATCAAAAAGATCAATTGTTCCATCTCTTGTGTGATCCCTAAGGAAATGAAACCTCACGTCAATGTGTTTTGCTCTTCCCATGTAAAACCGGATTTTTTTGAAAGTTTGATGGTAGAGCTATTATCACGGTAAATATTGAAGTAGCTAATTGTACTTTTTTTTTCAAGTTTGATTGATATTCTTTTTTCAATTCATGGGCTTAATTACACTATGATTATTAGTTCGTAGGCTTATTTGACTATTTTTTCAATAATATTTGACTAAAGTAAAAATGTCCTAATAGTTGTGAGATCATGGAAGTTATTAATTTAAAAATTATATTTTGTAAATCAATGCAATGATAATACTCTCCTAATTAAATTAAAGAAATGGTTAATTTTTAAGTTTCCAAATTTCATATATGCTGTAACCAAATAGCGTAGGGCTGCGTAGCAACTTATTTGCCTCAAATGGTTAGCAAAGTTGGCTTGTTTCTTTCATATATTGTTCAAAATTTAGGCAAATATTATTAAAAAAAAAATTGAGCACCATATATGTTGTATGTCTCGTACCAAATACATAATAATCAAATAATTATGATTTTGTTGGATGTCTGTCATTTTCAACTTAATTAGGTTATCCGGAACAATTGATACTCATTGAGACTTCATAAAAGGTTAAAGCTCAGATGTCTCTGTCAAATATATTTGTTAGGGGTATGTCCTTGCCAATAGTATTGGGTCAAGCCTAATATATTTGTGGTTAATATAAGTATACTAATATTTTTAATGTGCAAATGCACAAAAATAAATAAATACTTAGTTATTACATTATGGTAGATAGCTTTTATGCTTTTTTATTGTAGTTTATTTTTTTAGAAGTCATAAAATTCATATCTAATAGTGCAAATTAAACATGTAATTATGGATGAAAATAGGGCGGGCTGAGACGAGTTTTAGAAAATTAGACCTGGGCCTACTATAAAAATTTAATGCCCGAGTCAAGGCCTGTGCCTTTATGTAGGTTTTTTTTTTTTTTTTCAAACCTAAGTTTACAATTGGTTTGACCTTCCATCAAATTTGTTTACAAGCTTATTTAATATGTAGGTCATTAAAATTTTTTAAAAAGATATACTATAGTTTGCCCGAGTCTCGGATAAAAATAAGATTTGTGGCCTCTTAACGTGCACCATGTCCATCATGATTTGAACCATCATCGGGTTGCCAAGTCCACGACTATTCTAGGAGATAAACCCCATTTTAATGGCGGGCCTACAAAGCAACACTCACATTCAACAAGTTTTTGACCCAAGTGAAATTTCTTGACAAATTATGCAAGGTGGACACGGATCCAAACGGCGTCATTTTACTTCAAATGACGGGTCTGTTTAAATTTTTTTTAAAAAAATTGCTTCCTTCCTTGCCGTTTGTCTTCAGAATTCGTTCCTCTACATTCACAATTTTTGAACTCTTTATTCACAATTTTAGAACTGAATATTCACAATTCTTAGATCTTAATATACAAAATTATCAGAACTCCAATATTCACAAATTGCAGAACTCTATATTTACAATTTTTGAACTCTATATTCACAATTTTCAGAATTCTATATTCACAATTTTAGAACTAAATATTTAAAATTTTAGATCTGAATATACAAAATTACAAAACTCCAATATTCACAATGTGTAATACTCTAATTCACAATTTTTAAACTATATCTCCACAATTATATCGAACAGTATAACACAATTTTTGAATCTATTTTCATAATTTTTGTAGCTCTATATTCGCAAAAAGAAAAAAAAATGACAGATAAAACGATGCCACTAACAACATGGTTATTCCAAACACACAAAACTATATCCTGTTTGGATCTGGATCCACATGCGTCCATGGCATAACAATTGAAATTTATTCCTCACAGTCAACCATTTCCTAAGTGTTCTGAAGCCCATGATGAAGACCTCTTTTGCTCCTCTGGTCAGCTTCACTAGGCTCAAGTGCTCAACATTACTAGAGGGCGGCCAAAATCTTGTTGACCCATTTCCTATTGTTTTATAAGGGTGATATAAGATAATCAATGTTATATCTGTCTAGAAATATAAGATTCTTATGTTTGGTTCAAGTCATGTGGGTGATTGATAAATAGCTATTAGTTAATTGAGTTATTGAGTTTGATTAGTTGATAGCATTAGCTGATTGTAGAAAGATGTTTGGTAAATTTGTTGTTAGCCAATAGCTAGTCACATGAAAAATGACTTTCTCAAAAAACTGATCGAAAAAGTTGCTTTGAGCAACTTTTAAAATTTTAGCGTTTTGAAATAATAAACTGTTACAAAAAGCTAATTAATCAAATACTCGTGTTAATTATTTAACCAAGTGAAACAGTTAATAGTAATCAAACAAGTCAAAATTAGCTTATAAACTAACTATGTTACCAAACATGGCTTATATAATTTTCTCGAAAATATAACATAAACTCCAGGACTTAAGGCGGGGCAGGGTGGCCTTTCTTAGGCTAGTTAAGCCCGTCCCGCTAAAGAGCAGGCTATATCTCTATGGCGAGGTTGTCGGTCCGTTTCGATAGCTTTAAATGTAAAGTTACTCTTCGATTGATCCATAGGGATGTCAATGGGTCGGATGTGGGTCAGGGAGGGTTACATCCATCACCCGATCTACCTTATATTTTCTCCACCCACCTCTACCTCCAACCCGCATCGGTAGATCTTTTTCAAATCCACCCCCACTTCCACTGGTCCGAGTGCTCACTACGGATACCACTCATGGTCTTATTAATTTTTTAAAAAATTAATATTTAATTACTTATACATAATAAAATAATAAAATTCATTAGTTATACTAAAACATACAACAATAAAAATATTCAAATATAATATCTAAATTGTTAATTTTTAAAAATAAATTTAGTACTAAGATTATGTGGTCTAATGATATTCGGGTTGGACTTCCATTTGGAAGATTGTGATTCGATGCCTCAGTGGAGGCGTTATGGTTCTTTGTGTTTCAGTAGGTTGAGAAAATATATGAACAGATACTACAATGTAATAGAGCCAGTAACATTCAAAAAAAATAAATTTAGTAATTTAGGATAAAAATAGTAAAAAATTACCCAAAGTTATCTGAAACTTTTATAATTAACTTTTATACTATCAATTATTTACGATTATAATAATAATATATTATATATATATATAGATATATATATAATTAGTATATATATATATAGATATATATTATTTTAAATAATATATAATATAATATATATATAATATATATTATTTGTTGGTAAAAGGTGAAAATTCCAAAATAATAATTAACCTAGACGAAAGATTAAATTATATGGAAAACAGAAAACTGGGAGGAAAAGGTGAGTGTTGGGTATAGGGTTTAACACGAGTTCGAACACAAGGTTCTTTTCCTTAAAACCTTATTTGCTACCTCCCACAAGTGCTAGGAGCGTTGTACTAGGTTTCGCCAGGATAAAATGTGTTAAACTCCTTGTTTAAGCACCTAAACAAAGAGCTCGGCGAACAAAGCAAAGGAGAACAACAGATGGCTAAAGAAGAAGTAGAAAGCAGAAGTTTGAAGCGTGGAAAAAGCTACTGGACATTACCTTTGTTTTTCACTGTTGTATGTCCTGTGTAAAATGCTTCTGCTCCATACCTTCTTCTTTATATAGGGCTCGTTGAAGGGATAGCCTTTATCATGAACAGTAATTTGGTATTAGAAACCTAATGTGTTAACACCTGTAAGGTCAGTCACTAAGTAGTTATTAAATTCTGAGTTTCAAACAATTGGCAATATACAGTATTAATTCCCGTAACAGGTGAAGTTTTAATCTTCTGACCGTGGGGTTGCACGAAGACTGTGCTGTGGTGCACGAGAGTACCATTACCCACCTCGTGTTGATGACACAACACTAAAGTACAGCTCCGTGTTTGGTGCTACACGAAGTACGAAGTAGCAGCTCTCGTGTTGTGGTCTACACGAAAGTAACACTTTCGTATTTCATCGTTGCATTGAGAGTCCTCTCGGTGCACAACAACCTCAGTTCATGCTACACGCATCGAGAGTTAATTAAGGGGTGTTGCTCTCGGTTTCGGTTTTGGCGAATTCCAGTACTATAACAGATGGAAAATGATACCTTGAAGTTTGCATAACTTAGCCCCCAAACGGCAGTCCAATTTCCGGACGACATTGTGCCCGGCAGTGCCGGCGCACGCGGAGCTCGGCTTGAATCCAGCCTTTATTGAGCTCCTCTAGTTCTCGTGGCATCCAAAACTCCTTCATTGCTACCACACGAGGTAGGTGCTCTCGGTCGGGTTTTGGCCGAACCCAGTGCTATATTAAAGATGGAATGAATACCCAGTGACTATAACAGATGGGAAAATGATACTGAAGTTTGGCATCAACTTAGCCCCACGGCAAGCCAATTTCCGGACGACATTTCGTAGCGCGACTGCGAGCTCGGGGCTTGAATCAAGCCTTTTTGAGCTCCTCTAGTTGGAATTTTGATTTGCACCCCCCCCCCCCCCCCCGCGCGAGAGAAGCTCTATGTTCTATACAATTCTACAAGCTTGAAAAGAGCCTCATGTAATAAGAGGGGCAAAACCCACGACCACCCTCCTTGTTTTCCAAACAATGTGGGACAAAAGTCCCACCAATTTTCCCTTCATTTCCCATTCAAATGGGTCTACTTGAGGAATCAATACTCATTCACCCCATTATGCTTTTGGACGTACAATATATCATTCTCTTCGTCTCACTACGAAGACACGAAAATCCCATTTGACCGACCAAATCGGAGTGACCACTGATAATGTACCACAAGTAGCCACTTTTTAATATGCCCATTTTTATGTCATTTTAAGCTAAATTTCCAACAATATATATATATAATACACACACATGTGGGTCGGGTGAGGTTCTAAGACGGGTTTTGTACATAGAACCTGAATTCAACCTGACTCATCACGGATTCCACTTTTTTAAGACTCACCCGACCCACCACCCACTATCATTCAAAAAAATTCGATCCATGCGAGATGGATTCGAGTGGAATTTGCGGGCCGGATTGAAATTGTCATCCCTTTGAATACAACTAAATAAAAATACTCCTTTGATTCATTTTTTTTTAAAGTTTATTAATATTCATTTAATTAATAATTTTTTCATATATATATATAATATATATAAAATAATATATATTATATATATAATATATAATATTTTATTATTTTTAATTTGATTTCTTTTTGTGTTTATAATAAAAATTTTGAATTAATAGGGAGGTGTGAGGAAGGACAAATGGTCTTTGGTTCACGGGAAGTCAAGTTACCTTATGGAATGTTGGATTGTTGGGATGTTATATTACTAGAATGTTAGATTCTGTGGTTTTGGTTAAAATTGGAATAATGTAATAATGATGGTTTGGTTAAGGTTATCTTTTATAACACACTATAGGATATCCTTAACATATTTCATATATTTTAATAAATTTAAAATTAAAATATATAAATAAGATAACGTATCCTATTAATATACATGATTTTAAAATATTAATTAAAATTGTAAACTTGAGAACAAATATTGTATATGATAAAATAACATAATAAAAATAAAATTATATATAATTACAAAATAATTATA
This sequence comes from Ipomoea purpurea, assembly GCA_009835305.1. Taxonomy (NCBI): domain Eukaryota; kingdom Viridiplantae; phylum Streptophyta; class Magnoliopsida; order Solanales; family Convolvulaceae; genus Ipomoea; species Ipomoea purpurea. The sequence continues at coordinate 20,759 of VALG01008066.1, read as the reverse complement.
TATATTATATATACTATATATATATATATATATATAATATATATAATTTATATATATATATATAGTATATAAAATAAATAATCATAACCAAGGTTATCTACATTACCTAGATTTTATGGAAATCACATTCTTCAAATCCTATGTGGAGACGGAATATGACATTCTTAAGAATATTGTTTCTAAGATAATATGAATTGAACACCCGAGTGTAACTTTGGAATTTTATATATATAACCGAACAAACGTCCCCAAAGAGTAAATAGTACGGAGTAATCCGTATGCAAATGTCATATAAAGGTGTACCCTATTACTGTCTAACTAAACAGAATCCAAAGCTATCTTTCTCCCAAAAATTTGCTTCTGAGTGAGCTAGCTCTATGCTAGGAACTGCAGCGACCCTAACGCCTCCAGAGCGCCGCTGCCGGACGTGTCGCTACACTGCGATCAGTGGAAGCAGGCTATGAAACATCCCGGTGAACTCAAAGTTCTGCGTCGGCGATGGCAGACTTCAAGGAAGCGCCATACGCGTATTTTCTTTTTAGAAATAAGATCTTCGATTGTACCTCTATTTTTTCTTGTTCATTTGTGGTCAAAGGCCTGATCTTGAACTCCTATCGTAGTCCTAGAAGATTCATGTTTTGAACAACTTTGCAGATTGCAGATTGGATTTTTAGGTTTTTGTTAATTTTTTTTTTTCTAGCTACTGAAAACATGAGTTATTTGTGCTGTTACTTGTTGTTGTAGACTTTTTAGCTAAGATCTCCGTTTTTGGCTAGCTTCCTGTGAATAACCCATGAATCAAGCTTATAAATAATAAATAAATATGTTTAGCTTGCTTAGAGTAGTTTTTAATTCATCAATTTTGTTAATGGTCTCAAGATAGCCATGCTTTAGCATTATTATAGTTTATGAGCTGAATCATATATGACATAACGGAGTCTTAATTGTACTTTTTTTTTAATATAATGTTCTTGATTCTATGTGTTTGTCCCTTGAATAGATGCCACTCAATATGCTCCTGTCATCATAAGAGCATCCTTCAACAATATGCACAAAAAGCACGCTTGCCACTCCGGAGTATGCAATTGTCAATGAAGGTTATCCACATGCGCCACAATTTAGAGCACAGTCTCAGTAGGCGGAGAGAAGTATACTTCTCCTAACACATTTGCACACCGGAAGGCTGCAGAACAGGATGCTGCGAGACATGCAATGGAGAGCATGCCTCCAATAACAAAGAAAGAGGAACTACAACTACTGAATAATATTCATGAGGTTTGTTGTCAGTCTTAGATATGTGAGTCCATTTCAAGTTTTCAACTTAAAATTCTTCTTGAGGCCTGCTATTTATAGGTCATTTCTATTATCCAATTATACTTTAAATTTGATTGTAGGTTCCCCTAATATAGCACTAATAGCAGAGCATGTAGATTCTGCCATTTATAGGTCATTTCTATTTTCCATCCCACGATCTACTTCTTTACTCTATGAGTTTTACATGATAGATTTGGACATTAATGTTCTTACTAAATTAGAGTTAATTTCCATCCACTTAAACCAATATTAGCAGAGTGAGTTGGTTGTTAAGAAGGAGAAATGCTTCATAATGGAAAAGCAGAACTCCCATCCCATATGTTATGAGTATTGTCTTTGCTTGAACATGAATGGAATATGCATAGGTGTTCAAGATTATGTTTGCATTGTTATTCCTCATCATACAATTAGCTTTGATTGATACAAGTAGATACAGATATTTGAGTAACATGCAATCTCTTATCAATAAGATTAAATATTTTCATTTTCCAAGCAATGATACTAATCTGATTTGAATTGTTACGTCACTTTCTAAAATTCTAAAATAGTCCAAAACCAATGCATGCAATATTGACTCTAGAGCATATCCAAAAGTTAAATGTCATTAATCATATCATTTCTATAATAAGAAAATGCGTAAATTTATATTCAAAATTGGCTTATGGGGCATATACATCTAACTGCTAAAATCAAGATGGAAGATGAATTTTAGTACAATTTTTTTTTTTTTGGATATGCTTTGTTTGAATGGAATTGGCTTGCAGACTCTGTAGAGTTCTATTGTGACTTGAAAGTTATGGGAGAGTCTAGGGTTGCATGCACAATATGTATACGATTAAAGTTAAAAGTTAAATAGAATAGTAGGGTACCAATGCTTAATGAAATAAAATGATTGCTCATCAATTAGGTATTCAACAAAAAAATCTTACTGAAGTTTGTGGTGACTAAAAGCCCTTTGGTGGAAATGAATGGACCAGGGACATTGATTTGCCAACGAATACAAAGTCCAAGTTGACTTTTTTCATATATGTTATATTTGTAACACTGTCATAAAGTAATGTCGTTTTTCACTGTGCATACACTTCCACATTCTCCTTGTAGTGCCTATTGGGTGCTGTCTGAAAGCTAATTTAACTTCAGGTCTTCAGCCACTGTCTTTCTTCTGTCTGAAAGCTGATTTTTCCTTTATGGCACTTCTCCAGGATAAAATGTTTTGCAAGTCCATCCTAAATGAGCTTGTGATGAAGATAAGTGTAGAAAATCCAACTTATCATACCGTCCAGCCTGATGCATCAGCTCATGCTTTCAAGTCTACAGTTGTTTTTAATGGTTGTTCTTATATTGGGGAAGCTGGAAGAAACAAAAAGGAGGCTGAACGATTAGCAGCTCGTGCTGTAATTGTCTCACTGTTGGGTAAGTAAACTGCCTACACTACGAATATAATTGCTATCCAATATTTGTGCACTCATCATAAAGTTGTTGTCAATTCATTTATTCTATTTCGCAGAGTCTGAACATAAAACCATCCTCTCAGAGATAATCCAATCTAAGGTCAAGCTTTATGCTAGCATAATTAAAGTCAAGGATTGTAGCCCTATTAGCACGGGAGACATGCTTATTGGAGTAACTGGAAAGGAGGTTTTAGTGGAAAATAACACTGCTAATCAGCAATCAAGCATTGTCCAACATACAGCTACTCAAGTTATTGGAGTAACTGGAAAGGAGGTTTTAATGGAAAATAACACTGCTACTCAGCAATCAAGCATTGTCCAACATACAGCTACTCCAGTTACACAACTTCCTCAACTTCCACACCATGAATTCAAGAAACCAGGACTTCAACATTCAGAACCTATAGAAGGATCTTGTAGATTGACTGCAATCCCTCCAACTCCAACATGTGTGCCCACACCAGTGCAGCCCAATATGATTGTATTTGTGCAGCCGACAGGTGAAAAAAAACGGAAACGGAAATCCAAGAATAAGGCTAAGAAACATAGTCAAGTTAGTTCACAGTAAGTACTCTACTTAATCGAGTAATGAACTTTCCAGCCAAGTTTCTTGCACATTCCTATCTTTATCTAATATTTTGTGTCCTCATTTCAAAATACAATTTTTATTCTATCACCTCTTTAATATTTTGCACCCTTGTCATGTGTGTCTTTGGTTACAGTTGCTTCATTTTTGTACTAAATCCTTGACAATAAACTATATGATAGATGGTTCATTATTGGGCAATAGTAGTTGGCTTAGAGAATGTTTCTTGTACAGTTGTACATCTTTACTCCATCCTAAAACAACAGAACATTATACTCCATTATCAATCCTATGCAGTACCTATTTTGGATGTTTTGTATCTATTTGATTAATGAAAAATAATTTCTTTTTAATTGCAGGGTACCTATGGTTCTGGCGCACCCAAGTCAAGTTTCTTGATCCCCTCAGCATTGAGTGGATTAAGTCACTAATCCTAGGACAGGTAGTTCTACTTTTGCTATAATCATACCTTCTCTGGATTCTACTTTTACTATAATCACACCTTGTCTATATGTTTTGTGTAGCAATCTGCATTTGAGCTTTTCTCTTCTGCAATCTTCCGGCATGAGGGTCGGTTAAGCTTGCTGATTATCACTACATGATAAACTGTTGTGACTTGTGAATGTCACCCCTGTATCTGGCAGCCTAAGCTACTAATATGTACTTGAGTTTTGTGAATATGTATTTGGTGTTGATCATAACTGGATTTTTTTATTTTTTTTATTTTATTTTTTTGGTAGTGAATTGAAACAATTTAGCTTTTTATGTCATGTCATTTAGGCAGTTAACTAATGTTTATTTTTAATCTATTATATTTGGTTAAAGTAACTAGAAGGTTTATATGCTATATCATTTTTTTTTAAAAAAAAATCAATTTAGTTAATTTACTTTAATTTTAGTCCATGTATTTTAAAATTTTGTAAAATTATAGATTTGAAAAACTGTTAACTTGTAATTTGAGGATGTTGGCAAAAATTTTGAACTCCTAACCTACTTATTACACAAAGAGTCAACAACGTCTCTATTGAAGCTCGATCTCATGACCTCCCACATGGGAGATGTCACTACATGGAGCAAATACCAATTTTGGTCTCACGAGTATTAGCAAAATGACAGTTTTAGTCCACATGTTTAATTCCTACCAATTTTCATTCATGATTATTGTTTTAGTACCAATTTTCATCCACAACTATTGTTTTAGTGCCAAAATTTATCACACTGATCACCCTTCTTTTAAGACATGCCGAAATATGAAATTATTAAGGGTAATTTCGTGCTTTTCAAATTAGGATCCTTATTTGAACATGAATAAAGGGATCTAAGCCCTAAGATCTATCCCAATTCGCAATTTTTCTCCTCAAATTAAGGTAGGATGAAGAGGAGAAGTGCGAATTGGGATTGATCTTAGGGCTTAAATTCATTTAGTTATGTTCAAATTGGAATCTTAAGTTGGAAAAGACGAAAATTCCCTTAAAATTTTTAGATTTCGGGTTGTCTTAAATAGATGGAGTGACCGACGTGATGCATTTTGGTACTAAAATAATAGTCGTGGATTAAAATTGATACTAAAACAATAGTCGTGGATGAAAATTGGTAGGAATTAAACATGTGGATCAAAATCGTCATTTTGTTAATACTCATGGGACCAAATTGATATTTGCTCTCACCACATGTCATTTGAGCATAAGGTGTTTGACAACTCCTAACTAAAAAAGTATAAGAATTAAACTTATTCACTAAACTATCTCTTCAATGCATATAAAATCCCCTTTTTTATTTTGGTGATAAAGAAAAATTTGCAACCACTATTTGAGAGTGTGTATTGTATAAAATTTATTTCTAAATAATATATAAATGTTTCTTTACTTCGTATAGAAAAATAATTTAGTAACATTTTTGCTCCTTAATTGGGTCGAGCCGGTGCAAACATGAATTAGTCTGAGTATGGTACGGGTTTAAAAATGTCTCCTATAGTTAGTGCCTATTCAGGACACCTCGTGGTCTGACTAAAAATAAAAAAAAAAAAAAAAAAAAAGAGAAGAATGCTCTTTTTACAATAGCAATATTCTCTATCCAAATGGGCAAATTATGTTGTGCATCCGTGTGCACCATGCATGGTGCATACAGATGCAAAAACGACGTCGTTTTGGATAAAAACGCACGTCCAATTTTTTTTTTTAAAAATTCAGTTTCGATTCCCGTCAACAACATTATGTTGTGCATAATTTCTGAATGTATAGTTATGAACTTATGGATGTATAGTTATGCAATTCTGGATTTATAGTTATGAAATTATGGATGTGTAGTTATGCAATTCTGAATGTATAGTTATGAAGTTATGCAATTCTGGAGTTTTATAGTTATTAAGTTATACAATTCTGGATTTATAGTTATGAAGTTATGGATGTGTAGTTATGCAATTCTGGATGTATAGTAATGAAGTTATGGATGTGTAGTTATGCAATTTTGGATGTATAGTTATACAATTTTGGATGTATATTATGAAATTATGGATGTGTAGTTATGCATGGTGCACACGGATGCACAGCATAACGATCCATCCAAATGTCTCCCATTTTCTAATCAACACACCAACTTGCGATCTTCATCACGCGTGATACTATTCATTCTTCCAAAAGGTTGAACCCATCCTAAGGGTCCCCACACTCCGACCCGACAGAGCATCGTGATACTATTCATTAATTCATAGCATGTAGTTGATTTGGTTGAGTTTTTAATGAAATTTAATTTTATGTGTAAAATTTACTACTTTGTAACGAGTTTAGAGATTAACATGGCGTTTGGTTGAACGGTTCTGTTTGGCAACGCTAAACTAGGAGCTTATAGTTTATTTAAACTACTAATAAACTATAAGCTCTGTTTGTAATGTTTCCAAAATAAGTTCCTAGGTTAAAATAATTTTATTTTTGTAAATCTACTATATATATATATATACTAATAAGAGCCCAAGAGAGTTCGGCCTATAATGGGTATATTATCTTGCATTTGTAAACTTAGAATTACCTATTTAAATACGCAAATTCAACATTCAATTATTTATGAACAATTCTAATATAATCTTTCTTGATATACTTTAAGTATTTATTAAAAAAAAAACATTGGACATTTTCCAATCGCGCAATGCGCGTAAAAAAAGTAGTCAAAGAGATAAGGATTGAAGCACAATCTTAAAATATGCGGTGCGAACCTATTGCAAATAAATACCACTTATCAACACAAAGCAACCGTATTGATAGACGAAAATATGGCTGCACATTGATAACACTTTATATTTATTAGAAATGTGGAAATAGAAGAATCCACGAACATATATCCTCCAAAAATGCATGTTGAACGTGACAATAGCATAATGTTTGTTACTTTTTATTTCTCAAAAATCAACATAATTCATATTCCATAGGTTTTTTATGTGGTCGGCGATTATTTTTTTTTAACAATAAAATATTTGGTTTAGTATTACAAGTAAAAATCCAGAACCCTTTATATGTGTATCTTCTCTTCTCATATACGTGTACCCTAATATGTGTACCTAATTTACGTGGTAGTCCATTCATAAACGTAATAATGCCAAAAACCTTTTTCATGTGTTTGGCAAACCAATCCTCACTCCATGAGACAGTGGGAACAGTGGTCCAGGGATAGCAATTATTATCCACTGCGCATACCCACTTTTATGTATCATTAATATTAGACAAATATTAATTTAAAATCTTAGTTATATTAAAATATTTTTTAAATAATAGTGTGTATTTTTATTTTTATTTATTTATTTATAGTTGTAGATTTCATATTAATTTTTTGAAGTAAGAATTTTAAAAAGGTATTAAATATAATTATGGTAACATTTAATTAAAATCTAAATGGTTAAGTACTTTGTATTCAAATGGCACATGTATTGGATTTTCATATGAGAGGTTGTGAGTTTGAGCCTCAGTGGAGGCGTTATTAGCTCTTTGTGTATGCATGTGCACAAAAATTATAATGATAAGGATATTCTTGTCCAAAAAATTTTGTAGTATAATTTGTTGGGTAATATGGTTGAAAAATCACAAAAATAATAATCCTACGAAAAGATTAATATTTTATGGGAAAACAGAAAATTGGGAAGGAAAAGAGGGAGTGTTTGTGATATAGGGTTTAGCACGAGTTTGAACGTAAGGTTCTTTTCCTTAAAACCTTATTTGTTACCCCCCACAAGTGCTAGGAGCGTTGTAGCCTAGGTTCCCAGGATAAAACGTGTTACGATTCCATGTTTAAGCACCTAAACAAGGAACCCATCGAACAAAGCAAAGCTAAGAACACTGGTTGGCTAAAAGAAGAGAGTAGAAACAGAGTTTTGAGAAGCTGAAAGCTACTGGAATTCCTTTCGTTTGTACTGTGTAAAATAGCTACTGTTCTACCTCTCTTTATATAGGGCTGTTGGAAGGGATAACATTCAACATGGCCTTTAATTGGTATTAAACCAATTGTATAACACCTGTAACGGTCACCCACTAAGTAGGATTCAACTCAGAAATTAAAATTGGAATTAAAACAGTATTAATTCCCGTAACAGATGAGTTTAATCTGTATAACATGATGAACTTTCGGGTTTCTAACCCGGTGCACGAACCTCTGGCATAACTTAGCCCGCACGGATTTCCGCAGATGCCGGCGCACGCAAGCTTGAGCGCGAGAGAGCCTTTATGCTATACAATTCTACAAGCTTGAAATGAGCTCTTGTATACAAGGGGACAAATCTTGTTTCCAAACCAATGTGGGACAAAGTCCCCCATTTTCCCTTCATTTTCCAATTCAAATGGGTCTACTTTGAGAATCAATATCTTATTCATCCATTATCCGTTTTGAGCGTACAATATATCAATCTCTTCGTCTCACTACGAAAAACACGAATTCACTTTGACCCGACCCAAATCGAAATAGACCCCACTGATAATTGTACACAAAATAGCCACTTAATATGCTATTTTATGCCATTTTAAACTAATTTTTCCAACATAATTTTTAGGGTTAATTCCATCAAAGGGTCCTAGACTACCGTTTTTGTCATTTAACATCCCAGACTATTCTGTTTTGGACACTTTTAGTCCTTCTCATGATTTTTCTATTTTTAGTAATGACATTTTTGTCCCTTCATATTTTTCATTTGTTATTTTTTCGATTTCAATCGGTTTAATTGGTTTAGAACTTTACTAAAAAATGGATGAAAATTATGGTTACTAAAAATAAGAGGTTATCTAAAGTTCTAAACCGATTGAAACTCGAAAAATGACAAAAGAAAAATATAAAAAGATAAAAATGCACTTATTAAAAATAAGAAAAGTCATGAGAAGGACTAAAATGTCCAAAAAATAATACTCTGTGATGTTAAATGACAAAAACGATAGTCTGAGACTAAATTTGAAATTGCCATCAAAGACAAGGGACCTCTAGTGAAATTAGCTCTAACTTTTATATATATCATTATGTACAAAAGAATTAATAGAAAATATAGACATAAATCAATGATATAACTTAGATTGAGACTTATTATATTTTTAAATTATATTTAAACATTTATCATATTTAACATTTTTACTTAAACAATTATTAATCATATCATAACTATTATCAAGATTATCAACTATACTTTTACAAATAAATAAATAAAATCTACGACTACAAATTTTATGAATTTATTTTAAAATTATATATTTTTATTTAAAAAAAATATATGTTAATATAACTATGATTTTAACAATGAATCTTTTTGCAATTCTCTCTCGTCTCTGGTTTTCGACCGCTCAAATTTTTGCATAGCCATCGCCTCCGTGAAGCAAGCGGATCGGAGGCGACGTCCGATCGTCTTCCCCTGCCGCCATCTCCACCGCAGACAGAGTTCGCCTTCATTATCTTCTCTGTCTTCACCGTCTTCTCTTCCGTTCTCTGCTTTCACCACTGGTTACGCCTTGCCCCACCCCTCCATCTCGACTGCTACCGGTCGTTTCTCCCTTATTTTCGCACTATTGTTTTTCCTTTGCTTTGTTTTACTGGTTTAATTTTGTTTGCAGTTTATGTGTTTTCCCCTCATTGTTTTGACGAGTTTCTTCCTCTCGTTTACTTGGCCAGTTCTTTTTCATAAATCGTGAAACGATAAAACTAGTTATGATGGATGTGAATCTCATCCTGGGTGACAAATATGACAATGAAAAAAAGAATCATCTGAACTATGATATGGAGTTCAGCCCGATGGAGATATTATCAATGGATAGAAGAATGTAAATAGATACTCGATCAGGTGTCAGTCTTAGTATGTTTGACCTAATCATTAAAGAAGCTTTAAGTTCATCCAAAGAATTTAGCTTCAAATTTGTGAAACAGTATGCAAATCAAGTTTTTTGTAGCATTGCTAGGAAAGTTGTTTCTATGTCTAACTGTAACGAATGTTTAATTATTCAATCGATCTTTATTGTAAACGTTTCAGCCTAGCTATGATTAATGAATTGGCTTCTTTATTTTAAAAAAAAAAAATGCAAAACAAAAAAAACAATGAGTCTTTTTCTACACATCACAAACTATCTAAAGTAGCCTTGCACTATTAAGAGTAAGGCCCATTACATTATTTGGTTGAGTTTGGAATTTTAAAGAATAGTGAGTACAAAGACAATTATACCCCTACACAATAATATCGTCAACAACAATAATAACGGAAAAGTTGACGAGGACTCAATTGTCCTACTTGTTTTTCATGAAAAACATTTTCATGAAAAACAAAATACCATGGGAAGCCATGGAATATGTTTTCCTCATTTTTGAGGAAAATGTTTTCTATGAACCAAACAAAGGAAAATTTAATTTTCCTCAAATTTAAGAAAAACATTTTCTATGAACCAAACGTGATATATATAACTATGATTTCAACAATGAGTCTTTCCAAAAAAAAATAAAAAAATTAACAATGAGTATTAATACTTTATTTTTAAACATCATGCATATAAAAGACCAATCCTACTAATAAAGATTACCAAATTTAAGACTATAACTCTACCGTGAATATCTATTATTCGTCTTCCACTATAAAAAGATCATGCAACTAAAGGGGAGAGGGACATTTCGCTTCTTCAGGTTCAATCAATGTATTCTTATTTCAAGCTCTCTGCGACTATACATCTATAATCACTCTAAAACTAAATAGTAAATATATGGTCCAATACCATCCAAATAAACCCATGGTTTTCACTCTTACAGTTAAAAAAAAATTATTAAAAATACATGTCTGGAGCGGGTCACACTACACTGAGCAAAAATAACTCAAATGGATAAAGTCTATACAATTTTTTTTTTCAAATAATACTAACTCTATTATATTTAATATCTATTCATACATTTTTTCAATGAAGTTTAACCTCATTACCTTTTAAATGAGAGAGTCACCTACCGCCACTGCGGTCGGCCGCCAGAAGGTAACTGCCGTCTGCCGCCTCACTACCTCACCGCCGACCGCCGTCCGCCGTCCGCCGATTCCGTACTCACCGCCGACCGAACCAAACTTCGGCGCCGTGAGCCACCGCCGTCCCACGCAACTCGCGAGTTGGGACCACAGATGGACTTTCAAAAGCTTTGTTATTGGCTCCAGGGACCACAACTATTTTTCTTTCTAACAAACGCCCTCCAACTCCACGTTTCGCTTTTTCTATCGACCCTTCTTTGACACCTTTTGAGCATATATATATATATATGACTTGACCCCGTTCAAAGTTCCTCACCTGGAGCCGTCGTTCTTGAAAGCTCTCTTCATTAGCCTCCCATTTTTATATCTCAAATTAATAGACTCCCTGCGTTTATTAGTTATTTTTCTATCTTATAGAATAAGGTCTGCCTTTAAGTTGTTGCTTTTTTATAGTCTATTTTATCTTATTGTATAACTATTAATAGTTCCCTTCCTTCTGATTAAAGATTAATAAATCAAGTTTTCACGCTAACTTCTATACCCGGAGGCCGGAGCCACTATGACAACGTCGTCTTCACCTTCCAGCTCCGACTACGCGAATTCCGATGGCGATTCGACTTCGGAAACAACCACTGCGTCGTCCCCATTGCCGTCCTCTAGATCTACTGTTGTGACTCAAACTCTCCGGCTAGTCCAGTCCGACGACCCGGATGCCAAAGTCCGGGCAGCCCGGGAGATCCGGCGACTCACTAAGACTTCCCAGCGCTACCGCCGTCTCTTCTGTAACGCCGTCGCGCCCCTCGTTGATATGCTCCGTTCCACCTCCCTTCAATCTAACCAGGCTGCTCTCCTTGCCCTCCTCAATCTCGCTGTTAAAGACGATGCGTAAGTATCATACTCAAACTCTATTTTTCTTTTATTTTCAATTTATTCTTCTAGAAAAATCAGCGGACCAGAAAAAGGATACTCTCTGATTGAATTGACTTTGACTAATTATTCATCTTCAATTCCCCAATTCCAATTTCTTATCTTTCTATCCGACAGAACATTTGAGAGAATATAAGTAAATAAGACCAAATATCACTACGTAAGGAATCTGTCCACATTAGACAAAGGAATTTGTCCACATTAGACATAATTCTCACCAAATGATTTGCTCCATTCACCTAGGTGAATGGGGATTGAATCCCCAACCTCATGTTTAAGAGACGAGGTGCTGAACCACCAAGCCAACCATGTTGGTTATATACATACATTTTTGAGACTTAATTAGTTTTGTTTTCTTTAATTATTTGCAGAAACAAGGCAAGCATCATTAGTGCTGGAGCCCTGGAACCTATCATAAGATTTCTTGGGTGGGAGAATGCGATTGTGCAAGAGGATGCAACTGCAGCGTTGCTCACGCTATCTGCTTCGTCTGTTACGAAGCCTATCGTCAGTGCTTCTGCTGCCGTCATCCCGCTTCTCGTCGGAGTTCTCAGACAGGGTAGCCCTCAGGCCAAGCTTGATGCTGCAATGACTCTTTACAATCTCTCCACTTATCCAACCAACTTAACCCCAATTCTTCACATGAAACCCATTCCTCATATACTCGCTCTGCTCAACTCCTGTAAAAAGACCTCGAAAACGGCTGAGAAATGTGCAGCTCTCATAGAATCTTTGGTTGGGTATGAGGAGGGTAGGGCTGCCTTGACAGCTGAAGAAGACGGGGTGCTTTCGGTAGTGGAAGTGCTCGAGAGTGGATCGCTTAAAAGCCGAGAATATGCTGTTGGAGCGCTCTTGGTGATGTGCCAGAGCGAGCGGTGTAAGTATAGGGAGGCGATTCTGAGAGAAGGGGCTATCCCCGGGGTTATGCAGCTCACGGTTCAAGGAACACCCAAGGGTAAAGCCAAGGCGAAGACACTGTTGAGGCTGCTGAGAGACGACGGTTCTCCTTGCCCGAGGCCCGATGAGCTTCAGGCCGACACGTTAGAGAACATCGTTAGCAATCTTATATTCAAGATGGATGCGGAGGAACAGCCAGGAAAGGCAAAGGACAAGCTTGCTCAGATGGTGCAAGTTAGTATGGAGGAAAGTCTCAAACTTATGGCCATAGGAAAATAAGATAGTTATTGTGACCCTTGTATTGGTAGCAGGTGACTGGTTGAGTGTATAGTTTTTGAGCTTCAGTTTTCACTGCTGTAACATTATTCTTTGTACTGAAGGTTATATGGAATTTGAAGTTTACTTCTTGCTCCTATCCTCTGCTTTTAGGGTGTCACAGTTTGTATTTATAGTAAGAGTTAATATCATCCGAGATCCTCCCGAGTATAGTGATTTTGCCACGTTTAGACTTAAATTTTTAAATTGGCCATCTGCCGTCGTTCGACTTTCAAATTTAATCATCTGTGGTCCAAGTTAACCACTCATGGTCCTTCAACTATTAAATTTTAACCAATCATGGTCCTTTTAAGAGGACCACGATTGGTTAAATTTTGAAATTTGAAGGACCATGAGTGGTTAACTTGGACCATGAATGGTTAAATTTGAAAGTCGAAGGACCACAAATGATCAATTTGAAAGTTTAGGACTAAACGTGACAAAACCGCTATACTCAGAGGACCTCAGATGGTATTAACTCTTATAGTAATATATAGGGAGATTTTGTGGTAGTATCCCCTGCGGCGAGGGATTCAGCAACGTGGGGGAGTACCGGATCTTGAAATTGGACGGCGACGACTGGCCGGATGAGATGCCGACAGCAAAGGCAGAAGAGTGTCAAATCAAAGTAAACCGCCGAAAAAAATGAAGGAAAAGTGTGAGGAACTACAAGAAAGCGGCAACGAAGAAGAAGAGGGCGGTGAAGTTTGGCCGGAAGATGCATGGAATGACAATATTGCTCCCGTCATTAAACAAATTAAATTGAATTAAAAGATTTGACAATTGGCAGGTAATTTGGTTGAATTGACTAAAATTGATAAAAATTAATTAATTAGGGTACTGAATTATTAATTTTTAAATTGTAGATTGAAATTAGATGGAATGGTCAAATAGACCCATGCACTAATATTAATTGTTCATTTAGCACAATCAATTAAAATATGATGCATCTAGGCTATTATATTCTCAATTATTTTTCATCTAGCATTTTTAGCAAGTTTCTAACAAGTAACCTATCTAATTTGCTTATATTGAAAAATAAAATGAAAAATAAAATGCTGACATGTAATTTATTTCACCTAATTTGTTGTTTTTGTCACTTTTTATGTAGAAAAATTCATTTTTTTTAAATGTATTTTTGGAATATATTGAGTTTTTATATGGCTTGAAAGATTCTAACTCCTTCTCTGTTGCGAGTGTTGAGTGTGAAAACACGTAGGGGTATTCTAAGCGAATGCATCCATGTTGTTGTTACCAAAAATTTACCCTGCATAATGTATATTTTTATCGTGGAGGGGTACCCCATCCCCTTAAAAAACATGGCCACTTCCCTCTGGGACATATGACAGTCTCCTTTCTTTATTGTCTATCTCTTTCTCTTTCCAATGCTGCACATTATACTTCATAACGCAAAGCTCCTTAGTTGATACTTCAGTCAGATTGTAGCTGCAGCCAGTAAACGCTAGCATGTTCTTTTCGTATCTATACTCAAAAGGAAGTCGGTTAATTAATTAAGTTACACCTCAAACATTAAATCAAAAGTCGTATCAGTTATAATACCTAAAATGAATAGCAATATACAGATCATCGTTGTCCCTTAACTTTTTCCAAGCTCCTCGATCTCAGATTCTCAGGTGTGTACCGAATAGTCTCATAAACACACCATCCAAAACCAAAATAAAAACTAATGTCAATAGATGGGTTCAAAAACCACGTAACATATTTATTTCATAGCCGGCGGAAAAAATAGATCCACTGTTTTTTTTTGAAAAATTCGTAGAAAAAAATCAACATAATATGAAAATACGTAAAAGAATTGATTTTTTCTGCCGAAAAAGTTACAAAAATAGCAAGTTAGATGAAAAAAATAACATGCCAGCATTTTGTTTTTATTTTATTTTTCCATGTAAGCAAATTAGATGTGTTACTTGTTAGAAACTTGCTAAAAATGCTAGGTAAAAAATAATTGTGACTATATTTTAATTCATGGTGCTAAATTAACAACACCCAAATATTCATAAGACAAAAGTGTAATTTTCTATAGAGAAAATGGTCAAATAGACCCTTAAACTTTACTCAAAAAGAGCAATTAGCCCCCTGAACTTTAAAAAAGGACAATTAAACACTTAAACTTGTCATTTTGAGTCAAATAAGCCCAATTTACCGGCAGCCAACAGGTTACCGATAAATTTTTGTCCTTAACTGCCGTAAAATTATTTTTTTTTTTTAAAAAAAGCACACACCGAAGCAATTTCCGGTCGACCAGTCCGGTCGTCTTCTCCTGGAGGAGAAGGCAACCAGAGATGCTGGTCGCCTTCTCCATTGGAGAGGACGACCAGAGCTGCTGGTCACCTTCTCCACCGGAGAAGACGACCGGCTGATCGTTTTCTCCGGTAAAAGGCTTTTTAAAATGAAATTATTGTCGGAAATTTTATTTTTTCACCGGAATATCGCCGAAATTTTAAATGGCCTGTTATTTCAGGTAAATAACCAGCTATTGGGTTTAGATGTCCAAAAATAACAACTTTAAGTGTTTAATTGTCCCTTTTTAAAGTTCAGGAGCCTAATTGCCCTTTTGAGTAAAGTTTAAGAGTCTATTTGACCCTTTTCTCTTTTCTATATTAAAATTGTATATTACGGAGGGTGTGTTTGGTTGGTGGGTTTTGCCCATAGGAATGTGCATAAAAGTGATTGTTGTTGTTTGGTTGATAGGTTTTTAGAACACTACTATGAGTTTCGAATACCTCATCAATTGAAAAACTCATACCCAAATACAATAAGGGTCTGTTTGGAAACCCGGAAAATGACTTTCGAAAATCATTTTCCGGGTTTCTGGTGTTTGGCTAGGCTGGAAAATGAGCTCATTTTTCCGGAAAATGACTTCCCCTTTTTTTAAGGGGAAGTCATTTTCCATCGTTTACTTCTCACGCTGAAAATCTGCCGCCTCCTCCAACATTCAGCAACAACTCCTCCATCAACAAACCCACAAGCACACAAGCACACAAGCTTCAACCTAAGCCCTTGTTGTCGTTCGTCTTTGCCGTTCACCATCGTCGCCGTTCGTCATCTCCGTTCGCCAGCCTCCAAAGTCGCCGCCGTCGCCAAGCCCAGCGCCACCACCTTGCTTCCAGCCACCGTCGCACCCCAGTGAGACCATTGCTGGCCTCGAAAATCATCTTATAGCTCCTCTCTTTCTCCTCCCAGAGTGTCCTTAGAGTCTCGGATTCAGTGTTCAACAAAAAATCAAATTAGGGAAAGTGGGGGTTTAGTGTTAGGTTCTGGATTGTGGAAATTAAATTTGGGAAAAGTGGCTACCATGGGCGGTGGGAGAGATGTGGAGCTGGGATTAAATTTGGGGAAATCAAAATTTGGGGAAGTGGGGGTTTAGTGTTAGGTTCTGGATTGTGGGGGGAAAGTGGCCACCATGGACGGTGGCGGAGATGACGAGCTGAGATTATTAGTCTCCTTAATTTATTTTTTTATTTAAAAAAAATACAGTAAATCAGTCGATTAACATTTACCTTTTCAATTTCTGCAAATTCATGCAAGTTGAAGCCACTAGAAAATAGAAATGGTAAATTTTAATTAAACCAAATAAATAAAATATTTAATTTACAATTCAAGTAATTTTCTGGAAAATGAACCAAACACACAAAGACATGTTTTCTGCTGTGCAGCCAAACACCGGAAAGGAAAATGTTTTTCGAAAATGACTCATTTTCCAGAAGTCATTTTCCTGCTTTCCAAACGGACTCTAAGTGTTTCATTCCCTTATTCATTCTCAAGCACTACTATTAGTAACTATTCCTATTCCACTACTACTAAACATGTTAAATACTTTCACCATTTTATCATTACCAAGTATTTGATATCAATTCCAATTCTAATTTCTATGTGCGAACCAAACACACCCAGAATAGGTTAGTAATCTTATCTCAAAAGACTGAATCCCGAATCCTAAGGACCACCCACACTTCGACCTGAAAGAGCATGTGGGATAGTATGTTAGTAATCTATCTTACTAGGTGGATATTGTCATTATTGGTCCTAGTATAATTTACCATTTCCACCCCTACACAGCACTGATCTTATTTGCAATGCCCTTCTCTTGAAGTCTCGATCCTTGCCCTTTCTCTCTCCCTCTCTCTTCCCCTGTCGTCGCTTTTGAAATCTCTCTCCCTCTCTCTCTCTCGCGATATAACTCAATCTCTCAGTCAACAGTGCTCTCTCTTATGGTGGCGCTGTAAGAACTAAGAATTGACGTCGGTTGTAGCCGTGCGAAAGTTCGTTCTCTCCCTCGGCTCAATTTCGTAGATGTTAGAATTTGCTACAAGGTAATTGTATTGTAAATAATTGATAGTGACGTTGGATTTGCTTATTTCTTAGATGTTAGAATTGACACCAGAGGCTAGATTGAATGCTGTGATTTTTGTGAGGATTCCTCTGTATTTCATATATATTTTTTAAATTGATTATTTTCATTTTTTCTTTGTTATCTTTTTTTTTTTTAATTAATTTTTAGTTTCTGTGTTTACAAAAAATTGCAATTCTTAGCTTTATACACTGTTTTCTCATATTTTAGTGCTTAATATATGAATTAGCCAGTTTCAATAAGCTTATTTCCTACTTACTCTTTGTTCTAAAAACCCCACATATCCTTGATTTGATTATGTGAAGTTTTTGTATAGGCCTTATAAAAGAGTTCATGACTTTTGTTATCAGCAGTTTCAAAACATATACGGAGTAATTGTTTTATGTTTTTTTTTTTTTTTTTTTTTTTTTTGGTTGTTTTTGTTTTGTTTTTGTTTATAATAATCAATATCTAAATTTTGAATCAGAATTCATTGTTGATAGATTGAGGTTTTTTGTTTTTTGTTTGTTTTTTTAAAAAAAAATAAATAAATAAATATGCAACCTTGTTTCTTTTTCACTGTTGATCACAGTGATTACCTTTGTATGACTTTGCTTTAATTTCAAGGCTATACTATTTAGCACCTCATCTAAATGAATTAAACATTAGTATTAAGTTAATATGTCCATGTTGACTAATGTATAGGCATGGAGAGCAATTCATACTCAGGGTTCCCCCTTCTGTGGCTGAGCGAATTGACCGCGCCTCTGAGTGAGAATAGCTTCTTCTTCAGAAGACAAAGGATTGGATTTGTCATTTTCTGGTAATATTTTGAAGTTTCCTTACTTCTCTACTCTCAAAAATCATGGTATCATTGTAATAGTTTTGAATTTTTGACCCAAATTTAGATGTATGCTTTTAATAATTAGTCAATTCTTCAAAAAAAAAAATAAAAAAAATTAGTCAATTGATTCATGTAAACAGTATTACAAGTTTTCATGGTAGCTGCTAGATGCTAGTCTGCAGAGAGCTATCCTTGAATTAAACAGAGAACAATATGAAATTGTGTTGTAAGGAATATATTGTCTGCTTTAAGCTATGATTTCTAATAGAAATATTTTACTTATCCAATGCAATATACCATATATGTCATGTTTATTTTTGTTCGTGATTTGTTAAAAGTTAGTTATTTTCTAGAGGATGGTAGGAGTGGGACATTTGTCATAGGAAATGAGCACTTCCCTGCAGCTCTCTTGGATCTTCCTTGCATAGTGGAGTCTTACAAAACTTATGATGATAGTGTGCTGATTAAAACTGCAGATATTGGTCAGGTAGCCAAAGGAATACTGCCTTCATTTATCTAAAACCCTCTTACCCCCTCTTCTTCTCTCATTGTCTGAATACAGTTGTAGGGTATTGCTTTTATTGCTCGTGTTTCAAACTTATCTTGACAGATGATGGTGAGGGAAGAAGGTGATCCTACTCCTGATGCAGTGGAATATAGACATGGCCTCACTCCACCAATGAGAGATGCTCGGAGGCGAAGGTTTCGTAGGGAACCAGATCTAAATGTAAGCAACCTTCTTATTATTTATTTATTTATTTTGATAGGTAAAAAATATTAGTCACGTTATTCTTTTTGGAAAGCAAGCACTTTTAAAACGAAATCTCCCTTGGGGCGTAAAAGAAGAAATAATGGTGAGGTGTTTGTGCAAACTTCTTGAAGACTTGGAACTTCTAATTTAGCTTCTTTCTTAGTTTGATAATGACTGAAGAATATTAAATTGAATGCATGTTCTTATTCATTTGCATTGTATTTTGAAGCCTGAGCTTGTGAAGCGTGTTGAGAAAGATTTGCAGAACATCATGGCTGGTGGAACTGCAGAGAAATATAGATATCCTTCCAAGTGGTTTGCTTTATATCATCAAGTTAAAGTTTCTATTATTGCCATTTAGTATTGGGGGTACTCAAATTTCAAGAACATCTTCTCTTTGGCTTTAAAATTCAAATAATTTTTCACACTTTATGAAATGGTGTCATTCTGAATACAAATTTACATGCTTCATGAGCATATGCAAGAGTAATTTATGTGTTTATCCACTTTTATTTTCTTGTTAAATAAAAGATAAGTTTTATATTTATATTCTTGATGGAAATTATGCAGTTTCCACTCTCTTTTGAACTTAATTTATGTTTTTTCTAACTTTTTTTTTTTTTTGGACTGGAATGAAAGAAGGCATGCTTCTTTCTAGTTTACTAGATTTTGTCAACCCTTCATATTTGTATTTGTTGGTCCTTGATTCTGTGATTACATGCGGAAGTGCCTGAACAAGAGGAAGATGGTGAAGAAAATGCACGAAATGCTAGTAAGAAAGCAGCACCCAAGCCTGCAACGAAGCCCGATGTTCCCGGAGGCTGGAGCGACTGGTGGGGAGCCTGAGAGAAGTGACTCTGAAGAGTCTGATGATTCAATATAGCCCAGAGGTATAAAATGATGTTGCATTACCTGTAGGCTAATGCAGAGTATAGATGGTTGAATGTAGTGACATATTGTAAGGATTTGTTGCATTCTTCCAAAAAAGCAGAATTAACTTGGATGAACATTTATGTTTGTTGAATCAGCCAGCTATGGAATCTTTAAAATGCATTCTGTTTCTTGTGTGGTTTCTTTTGTTGGTTGATGTAGTAAATAGCATATCCAGAATTGTTTATTAAAAAAAGGAATAAGGGCTAAATTGGTCAAACGTAATGGGAAAGTCCAATTAAATCATTGGACTAAAAAAATGTACAATTTATCTCCTCCATAGTACCCCAAATGCATGTAATTTCACCTTGGTAGTTAATTCTTACAATTCCACCCCCTTCGTTTTGTTTGTTTGTTGACGTGAATTGATTACATGGTAATTTTTTTTTTCTTTCTTTCCCCTTTCCTTTCCTTCCTTTACTCTTTTTTCTAGCGTGGTAAGCAACAATATGTCGGTGACGCCAAAATACCTCCTAAGCTTGCCTTCAATCCGAAATCCCCAAAAATCCACTACTAGGATTGTTGCGTTGTTGTTTCAACGCTTTGAAAATTATCAGTTCGTGACTTCATCCAGTTCACATTTTCAATTTTCAGTTAAGGTATGAGTTTCTCATTGATTTCATTCCAAATTTATAATATGTGTTGTATTGGGTCTGTTTTTTTTTTTTTTTTTTTTTTTTTTTTTTTTTTTTTTTTTTTTAATACTTTTGTGAAAAACATGCTTGTCGTATGACTTTATCTTGCTTGTAAACTAAAATTTCGACATTTCTGCTTTGTATTAGTTTTTGTTGTATATTGTGGTCCACCTTGTCGTATGTCTCTATCTTGCTGTCGTTTGATGTGCATTATTAATGGAACATTGAGTCATACTTGTGGTCCTAAGAAAAAGTAGAAAATTACTTTTATTGTTGAATAGAATATTGAGTTAGAGTTGTGGTCCCTA
>VALG01008057.1:0-13831 GCA_009835305.1 Ipomoea purpurea | reverse complement strand
ATCAGATTTCCTCTTTTTAATGGACCGAAAGCGGGAGAATCTCGCCTAATGATTTGGAAACGAGAATTTTCTGACATAGTCTCTTTTCGCCGCGGAGGTTCCAAGCACCGCGGGTCGTGTCTCATTGACCGCGATGCCTGCAGTAAGGGCGAACGATTGCCGGGGTCGGGCCATAGACGTGCCCCTGGAGGCTTGACTGCCAATGGGCTGGCTCGGTCCCGTCTACACCTTGTGTTTTGAGTGTATGGATTCGGCGATGTTCGTGCTTCACACGCGCCCGATTTGTCCATTATGCTGCTTGGATGAAGATGCACGGTCCCAAGTGCCGGGTGAGTATACTCTCCGGGATTGGGTACCTACTCACGAGGGTACCATATGTATATTTCGTCACATAAAAACAGAAAAAAAGAGAAATTGACAAAACTAACTATCGCCAGGAACGTGTAGGGTATTGAAATTGAGAGTGATGGCTGAATGGTGCCAGGGCATAGTGGTTGGGCCGGTGATGGTAGGTGATTATCTCATCTTTTTTGCCCATCATGCTTGGCCCCTGAAAGGGTTCCTTTAATTTTTGCTCTTTCTTACAGCCATTTCTTTGACATTCCTATTCACTGTTTCTACCTTTGTTTTTTTTTTAGGTGGTCACATGCAGAAGGATGTTCTTTAGAAAACGATGAGAGCTTAATTTCTTCGCCATTTACGAATGGTATAGTTGAACGAGCTACCCAAATTTACCCGACTTGTTAGGCAGACTGTCCGTTTTTTTTCCTGTTTTTTTTTTTTTATTAAATATGTAGAACTTTATTGTATTTCACGTGAAAAATCAATATAATTTTGAAAAATCTACACTAGTTTAAATAAATTAAAGACTGCATATCGATGAGGATCACTTTACTGAAAAACCAATTACTCGGGTGAAAAATAAGTACTTTCTCAGTCCTTATGTGTTTGGTCAGTTAACGGGGGAGGGGCTTGACAGTTATTTTTTAATCCATTTTTCAAAATATTACGTTTCGTATTAGCTATACAAAGTTTTATTATATTCTAAAGAGTACTATAACCACAAAATCAAATCTAAAAATAATAATAAATCAAGAAAATAAACAAAAGAAAAAATTTTGATTTGACATGAATAATAAGTAGAGACAGAAAATGGATAGATATCATCCTTTGAGAAGTCTCTAAAATTTAAATCAAATTAGGGAAGGTGGATATTTTGGTAAATACGTTAGAGACTTTTTTAATGCATGCATATTGGAAGATATTTTGCATTATTTTGAGCGGTAATTTACATCTGTTTTAGTCTAAATAGAACATGCCGCAGTTTTGTGTCGTAAAGATAACATGATAGTTCCAGAAAAAACTATATATGATTTTGTAATTAAGGACATCCAAAACCAGTTGGAATTATTTCAAGGAATTTTTTCAATGCCTAAGAAATTTGAAGTTGCTTCAACAAATGTGGGGAGATAAGTGTTTTTGGAAGGGTTGGACAATGGTTTGGTTAATTAATGCTATACCGGACTAGTTCAAGTTGCGTTATAGAGTCTGAAACAACACCAGAACTGTTATGATTCTATAATTATTGACTATACGGTTAAGTAAAAATCAATCGAACCAACACAGTTTGATGTTTGTTTTTTTTTGTTTTGGTTTTACGAAATTAATAATAATAATAGATAATAATTATAAACAATAGATAATAAGCAATACATATAAAGATATACGATAATTGAAATAACAATAATAACTAAACATAATAATAACAATAACAACTCACTCGCATACCACTGACCTACCTACCCACTTACTAATTTTATTATATATTATTCATGGTACGTATATTATTCGATATTTATTATATATTATTGATAACTTAGAACGTTACAACTACAGTACCTAATCCACTTTGCAACAAGAGTAATTCAGTAATAATAATAAAATAATTATATAGATACATACATAATAATAGATGAATAATAAATAATAATAATAAATAATAATAATAATTAATAAGTATAATAAATACAACACCAGTCATACACGTAATAATTTAAAAAAAATCATTATAATATATATACACTACATTGCACACGTCGTACACTACATGTTCATGCCAAACAAGGTGAAAATAATAATGAAATAATAAAATAATAATAAATAATAATTAATATAATAATAATAATAATAATAATAATAATATATAATAATAATAGATAATAATAATAATATATAATATGAAATTTCAGGATATTAGTCTTGTTGTCGGATTCGTTTCCCAATGAGATATTTAAATGTATATTTATATTAATATATTAATTTTTTAATCAATGTATTTAACAAAAAAAAAACATGATAATTGGGAGAGTAGGCTAAGAAGGTATTCTAATACCTTTCTCTCGAAGGTCGGTACTTAGATGGAGATTAGTACTTTCACATACATATCTTAGCCACCTTTTTTTTTTCTACCTATTTTTGTTCTCTTCTTTCTTTGTCAAATCTAAACAAAAAAAAGTCAACAACCCGTTACAGGGTTTGGTTGGGCAGGGGGAGTTATTATGTGGAGAAAGGAATGTAATTCATCGGGGAGTTTGAATTACTGGGAATAAGTGGGAAGTTATTCCAGTGTTGGTTGACAGAGAATAAACATTACTCGGGAATTTCAAGCTCCATGAACACGACTGTATTGGTCCGAGATACATGTGGGAATTGAAGGGGGAATAAAGTAGTATTGTATAGTTTCACAAAAATGTCCTTATGTGGTTAGAATTAATTTTAAGTTTAAAAAAAAGAAGGGAAGGGTTAATTTTTGGAGCTCATCACTATCTTTTTTTCCCAGGAATTAACAATACCAGGAGGGACATGGATTTTAATTCCATGGAAAATGGGGGAAATCGCAATTCCATGGATTGCAATTCCTTCCAAACCAAACTACGGAATTTAATGGCCTTTGGAATTAGGTGGGAATTAAGTGGGAAGGAATTTAAAATCCCTCCAACCAAACACCCTGTTATGATTTATAGCTAACGGCAATAGTTAGTTAGGATATATATTTTTAAATAAAGGGATGATGAAATAATGTTTATATGCGGTTATCTAGATTGTGCTACTTTGCTTAGCTTTTTGCCAGAATTGTTCGATTCTGCTGATGGAAACATCAAATCTTTTTCATCGCTGTAACCCTCAAGAATAATATGTTCGTTGAGATGAGGGAATTGTTTGCTTTTCTTCTCCCTTCACATGTTGTAAACTATTTACTCTCCTTTTTTTGTGCTGCACATGCAACCAGAAAAAAAAGAAAAAAAAAAAACCCATAAAATATTGTTCCAACGGTTGATAATATATATGGGGGAATTTTGCAAATTTAATACTTGATTTTTATCGCTAACTAACATAAGTTTTTAGTGGTACCTCGTAATTAGTCATCAAGGTGCAGTGATTTGCCAATGAACTTGTGGTATAGTGGCATGAAGTGACTCTCTCATATGAGAGGTTATGGATTCAAATTTCAGTGGGGGCGGTATTAACTCTTTGTGCTTTAGTAAGTTGAGAAAGTAGTTATGAACATATACTACATTGTAACAGAGTCAGTAGTACTAAAAAAAAGGTGTAGTGGAGTTGTCATACTTGTTTGTCTATTTTTGTTATCTTACTATTACATTCAAATGCTTTAGTAATTACAAAAGGTACCCATTACCCTTTTATTCTTCTATTGTGATTTTGTGTCTTTGTGCTTCAATAGGTTGAGAAAGTAGTTATGAACATATATTGTATTATAACAGAGTCAGTAGTACTAAAAAAAAAAAAAAGAGTGTAGTGGCTTATTTATGATGTTTTTGGTTGGAGACTTCTGCACTCTATTATGGGTTCTGATATCCATTATCATACTTGTTTGTCTATTTTTTGTTATCTTACTATTGCATTCAAATGCTTCATTAATTACAAAACGTACCCATTACCCTTTTATTCTTCTATTGTGATTTTGTGTGTATGTGATATTCTATTTTTACTGCTTAACTTTCAGACTTAACTGTTTGAGAAATAGCCTAATCGCATACCTTAAACTCAGTTTTTTGAACAGTTATTGCAATAGCGATACAACTAAGTACGGAATGTAAATGAAACAGAAAGTAAATGACACAAGGTATTGTTTACCCAGTTCGATACACTAGGATCTACGTCTGGGGGACTAGTGGACCACCATTCGTGAGTCCAATCACTATCTCAACAATAAATCAAACAGACAGTAAGAGAACACCTTCTCACTGAATGTGTGCCACACACCACACGGTAGTACCCAATCTTTTGAAAGTTATAGTGGATTGTTGAGCTCGGAGATCAGTGCTTCAGCAGATCAAGAAATCCCTTCTTGGAGATCTGCGTTGTCGCTGTTCGTCTCGCTGACTCACCCAACACTACGCCACATTCTGTATGCACTACAAGAATGTTAACATTTAGCTGAACGATTTTTAAACGTCGGTAAAAATAAAAAAACGTTTAGCGGCGTATGAAAAGGTATCTATATTACTGACGAAATTAGTTTTTCGTCACAAAATATTACGACTTACTGACGTTTTTGCCATGGTCTTGATAATGTCATTGAATACATACTTTTTGAAATGAAATATTAACGAAGCACAAGTCCGGTAATAATTTGTGACGAAGTAAAATATTTCGTCAGCAAAATGTGTCTTTACTGACGTTTTTCATACAAATTATGCTTGTCATGAATAATTTAATTGGTGACGAAAAATGAAATGCATCAATAAAATTACATTTATTGACGATTGTGTACATTATTATGTTATTAAAAAAATTAATTGATGACAAAATAACAATTTGTCAATAAAAAGACATTTACTAACGTTTTTTCCATATTAGTTTTCATCGCAAAATTTTATATTTGGGAATATTTACAATTTTTTTAATAATTGATGAATAATTTACCAATATACTTGTATATAAAAAGGGTAACACAATCGTTTTATGTAATTGAGAATAAAATAATCTTCAGGCATCAATTAAATGTTCAAAATAGAAGAATATTTTTCATAGTATAATATTGAATTACAAGGATGTAATGTAATACAAATGATTCTTAAGAAAGCCTTGCAACTGAGCACAAATTGAGTAACCTGCACAAATTTCAGGACATTTGAGTGATGGAAGGAATACCAAAACGTTAAATTTGAGACAATATTTTAGAAGAGCAACACCATATTTTATTAAATTTCAGAATAGAAGTCAAAGACCTTAAATTACAGACTGAGAACTAGCAAACTGAAAGTAAAGTCTATTGCATATTTGACAAATCATAAAAACAAGCAAATCATAAAAACTACTACACATTTGCCATGTAAAAAGCATGATTGAAAAAATCGATAGGCGCCAATCGGGCGCTTGAGGAGTGCCTAGCGCCTAAGGCACCTAGGCAGGGATTAATTGGCGCCTAGGCGCCCATGTATTTTTTATTTTATTTTTTATTTTTAAAAAAATTGTTTATTTTTAAGACTTGATAATTAATAACTATTTAATACTTTAATAGTTAATACTAAAATATTAAATATTAACCTTAAAAACTTCTAGAGTTTGAATAATTTAGGATTATTTCGCTCAAAACGATGTCGTTTTGAGTAAAATAACTTATTTAAAAAAGAATTGAACAATAGTTAATTGGCCAACTAGGCGACCTAGTTGGTGCCTAGGCAGCCTAGTCGGCGCCTAGGAGGCCTAGGCGGCCTAGACGGCACTTAGGCGACCTCGTCGGCCGCCTAGCCGGCCAGGCACCTAGACCACCGATTATGATGATACGCTAGGCGGCCGGCCAGCGCCTAGTGCCTAGGCGCCAATTAATCGGTACCTAGGCGGGATTTTTGGCAACATTGGTAAAAAGTAATATAAAGAACATCATAAAAACTAGCAAACTGCAAGCAAGAATTATAGAGACTGAAAGGCAAAGTCTTTTGCATACTTTGGCAAATCATAAAAACTAGCAAACTGCAAGCAAATTTATAGCTAAGTTTTCTTAACCAGAGGCACGGTACATAACCAAAACAACATGTCAACATCTCTTAACCAGAAATTCGAAGATTCCCACCTATAAATTTCACAAATTTATGAATTTCAATTCATTGCAGTAACGAGCGTGGTTGCAGTAGGCGCTAGGCACCAGGCGCTAGTCGGGCGCCCGGGCAGCGCCTAGTGCCTAGGCGGTCTAGGCTACGCCTAGGCAGAATCTAGGCGGCGCTAGGCGGACACCAACAAAATTTTAAAAAATAGTGACAGACTTGTAGTTTGACAATTTTAATGAGATTGTTTTCAACATTCAATCAAATAACACATCCAAATAAATGAAATAACGATAATTTATAAGTCATAACATCATAATAATATTAAAACGAATAATTAATGAAAGACAACATGGTACAAAATCGATCAAAATGAGTCAAAATCAGACAAACTCGATCAAAATAAGAGAAATTGGTCAAAATCGGATGAAATCGATCGACTCGGTCAATTTTGGCCAAGTTTGGCCGCCTAGGCGGCCGATCGAGTAATGACCGACTACAATCATAAGCGGCAGGGCATGGTGCCGCCTAGCGCCGAGGAGGCCGCCTAGGCGCCAAGGAGGCCGAGTTTTACAACACTGGTAATGAGTAAAAATTAATGCTTTAGCACTATATAATCATACTGCTCAACTACAAATAAAGGGAAATGCCAATGAAAGCTTGCATCTTTATAATACATCTTAACGAAAACTCATTCAATCAGTAATTGTAAGAGTGCTGAATTTTAATTGATTAAGATATTCAAACAAATTACAAAACTTTGTGACAAAATGCAAAGCAGAAATATGTAATAGGAGGCGCATTCTTCAGTCTTGAATAGACCAAGCTCATTCTTCAGTCTTGAATGAAGGTATTTATAGTTGTTTAGAAAAGGATTCGTTGGAGGGCAACCCATTTCAAACGACTATTACTTAGTGGGTACTGACTAGTTGATAAACCGAAAAGGGAGATTCTAATGTCCTTCATCACATTGAATAGTATTGTTATTATTATCACTTCATCCGAATCATTCCAAGTGCCCTTTCGGTAGGATGCGAGACGTTCTTCAATTTTCTGTGCAGCTTCCTCAGCTTCAACTCTTCTCTTCTTCTTCTCACGTTTAGCCTCTTCATCCTATATTCTCTGCCTATCAATGGCTTTGTTCTTGTAAAAAATGTAGTTAGCTTTCCTCTTGGCATTCCATTTTCTGGTCCAAGTGGGTAGGTTTTCACACCGAAACCTTTTCTCATTGCCTTCTTCATATGGAACATATGACACAACTTCACCACTCGGAGTGATGGTTGTTCTAATATTTCTTCCCTTCTTTCTGCTAATTTTCCCCTTTTTGGCATCATTACTTCCACGCAAAGGGTTACAGAGCCAAGCATAGTGTCCATTTCCCATGAAGACTAGCAACACCGTCTTCAATAACAGTGGCATGCTCCTTGAGAGTCTCCGTGTTAGCATGAATCACACCTTGATCTTCATATATTTTGTGCAGTTCTCCAAGCACATCTTGGAGAATCTTACTCATCTTGTCCATCATCATTTTTGTGTAGGTCATTGATTCCAACACTGAATCTTTGAATTCAGTCTCAGCATCTATTAACAGACATCATTGGGAGTAAATGACTTTTCGTGTTGCAACTGCTTCATTTACCATGCTTAACCCTAGATTCTTCTATGACCACTCAGTCAACAACAATTCTGTTCTCCTCGACTTCAAGCTCTCAGACTAGATTACGTACTTAGTGACTTGGAGCTGCATGACTCGGTCCAGCCTGAGGGTTTGGATCCACAAACTCAACTTCGAACCATGAAAAGGCCTGTGCCATGCGCATCTCCATAGTGAAAGTCTTTTAATTAGGTCATAGAGGGGCTTGCACTTCTTCCTATGTTAGCCTTGCCTTTCCATTCACAGCCTCTCTCTTAGCCACCTTCTGCAAGTGTACTCTGTTGATTTCATTAATGTTTGTGGCTAGGGGAATGGAAGTGGTTCCTAACCATTGAAGAGAGAAATTTTCCTTGAAGTCCTTCTGTTAGAAACATTTTTGCATTTAGATTTTGATGATACCAAAAGTTAGGAATTCTAGTCCCCGTTTCTTTTATATTATAGAATTAGGATTATATCTACTCTTATTCGAATAGTCCAAAAGTCACGTTTCGAATAATCCAAAAAAATTCAAATGATAACTCGAAAGGTTACGTTTTGGTCAATCTCAACAAAACGTTTGAATAGTAACTCGAATGGTTACCTTTCAAATAGCTTGCGATGAAGCCTTGAAGACTGAAGACTGAAGATTCGAAGAGTAGAAGAATGAATGGTAAGGTCAACCATTCATATCTAAGAGGTATAACGGTTTAAGGTTCGAAATGTTAACCTAGTTAACCATTCCATTATAACTGCTCAAGGCATTCTCTGAGCCAAAGTTTGAAACCTTAAAATCTTAGGTGAATGTGTTCAAGGCAAAGAGAGTCCTAGGAACACATCCAAAGGAAGATTTTTTCTTAAATACCAAGACATTTTGGTGCAAAAAAAAAAAAAAAAAAAAAAAAAAAAAAAAACGATATGTTTAGCAAAAAATAAGTCACCAACAGCTGGAAAATCTAACAATTCACCTACCCTCCGGATTACCGCTGGCCTTTACTCACTATATAATAGATGTTTGAATTGATTTCCTTCCAACAAACCTTTTTCAAAACGCCTATGAATACCTTCTCTCAAAGAGCCGAAGGTGCTGGTCATTTCTAAAATTCTATTAAGTGTTCAAAGTGTTCAAACGCATTCAAACTCACATCTACTGGTCAGTGAGAGAGACAAAGCGTAAAAGATTACATCCAATTTTCAAGAGACTTGTGCTGCTCATTTGTGAAGATCAAGATTTTCAAAGCCAAGATCTCTGATCTAGTTGGAGAAAGAAGAAACTTATTTCTTCAACCTATGTAATCCCTACTAGGTAGAAGTAGAAAGATGCGGAGTATATTGGTTAAAATGGTTATAGTCGAAAAACCTGGTGGAGTTCAAGGCCGACTTTGTGTTCAAGGCTTGAACGTCCGTATGGTACTAAGGGATAGTGCAATCCTCCAAAGGAGTTCCAAGGGAAAGAGCGGAGTAGGCTGAGTTGGCCGAATCACTATAAAATCTCTCCATATATATATATATATATCTTTAATTTATGTTACTATAGGCTAGCATATCATTTGACAAAACAATCTAAGCCTATTAAAAGATCAAACCTATGTGCAAACAAACTTAAAAAAGGTTAACGTTAGCTTATACTGTCAAACCCTAGAGTCAATCGATCGATTCCCCATTTTCAAAATGCTGTCAAAATTATCTCCCAAAAGAGTTTATTAACTTTCGCTTTGCTACCGACATCGCTCCTAAATTGGCCTCTAGAGCTACTGCATCGTCAATCCTCGTTGTTACAATTGTCGCTCCAAACCTCGTGGTCGGTCTTTCGTCCAGCCAGCCATCCGCTATTGTCGGGAGGGGAGAGAAAGAAGTGACATAGTTTGTGTTTGTTGTAGTTGAAGTAGTAGAGTAGTAGTGGTTCACCTTCGCTCTAACCATTAATTTCACTCTTCCCTCAACTTTTCTACTTGTTCTCGATTTCGATTTGGAGTTCGCAAAGAGGTAATGCCTTTTGTTGTTCTCCCTTTGCAGTAAATTTTTCGTCTTTTTGGCAACATATAGTAGCCCCAAGAAAGCTCTCTTTTTAGTTTCTAGGTATTTTCTAGCTATTCCATGGTATAGTGTGCATGATTGGATATTGTAGTTTACACAAAGTTGAGTGATTGTACAATTTACTTATGAGTATGTTATTTCATTGTTTAACAAGGAAAACCATAGTGCACCTTCAAGGGAAAGTGGTTTCTTTAAGTTGAATGTTAGTTCCTTCTCCATTTTCCCAAGCTTTACGGTAGTGAATCCCAGTCTTGGTATATTCATTCAATTCTTGGCTCCTCAGTGAGGTTGTAAGTTCTTGGATGCTTGGTAAGTGCCAAAGATATTATATTTAGTGAGGTAATTAAGAGGCATATTGTGCTATAATTGGAGTCTTTTGAGTCTACTACATGTTTAGAATGGCTTACTTTGATAGAAGTTAGGAGCAAGGACTAATTGTGATTGCCCTTGTAGGAAATAGCAAAACATTGTCAATTACAGGGCATTCCGGCGACAGTTCGGTGATTGGAGCATATCTTGAGCTGGGAGTGTCCAAATGAGGTGATTCGAGTGGCTATGGTTCGGAAACTTCAAGGCTAAAACTTTGGTGAAGACAAGAATGGCCAATTCCCAACAGAAAGTCAAACGCATCGTCCAACACTCGTTGGCCGTGCGTTAAAGCGAAGCAGAAAGTTCAACCCGCCGTCCAACACTCGTTGGAGAATGCATTGGACGACCACTTTCGCGGAAAATTCAGATTTTAGCCTATTTAAAGGCTTGTATTGGGACTATTTCAAGGGATATGCATTAGAGATCAATTCTACACATTAGATAGCTTAGAATTCCTTGGATTAGGGTTTTAGATTAGATTTCCATTTCATATCTAGAAGACTCATTGCTCAACATTTCTCCTTGGATTGCTAACACATTGGATTGAAGATTTGGGTAACATTTCTTCCTTTGCTTTGAATTCCATATTTGATTTGTGTTTGTGATCTATTAATGATGATGAGTTGCTAGATTTGTAAGATTGGATTGGAATTTGATTGTGATTGTGTATTTATGATTGTATGGACTGAATGAGAGAATTGATGTATTGTTTGGCCTTGAATGCCTATGTTTTAGAGTGTGTATATGAATCCCTTTCCATTGAGAGCTCCAATAGAGAGATGGGTGTGAGAGTGGGAAAGGAGCAAGAGATTGCCTTTTCCTTAGTCATGTCCTTGCAATTCCCAGCCCTACGATCCGAGAGAGCTAACTCGGGAGGGGAAGGTAGACCGTCTACCAAGTGTTTGGTGAAATGCCTCACCCGACTTAAGAATTGAGAGAGTAAATCCTACGTGCCTTAGTGCTTGTGCCATAGTTCTCCCATTAGTGCTAATTCTTGTTACAACTGAATTGGGTTTCTTCAAACAAAACTTATAAGCAATCGATTCTCAGTATTTGTGTAATCAACCTCAGTTTCTGTGTCATAAGTGATAAATACAATTGGGAACGTGAAAGAAAAGAGAA
The DNA here is from genome assembly GCA_009835305.1 of Ipomoea purpurea. NCBI lineage: Eukaryota > Viridiplantae > Streptophyta > Magnoliopsida > Solanales > Convolvulaceae > Ipomoea > Ipomoea purpurea. The sequence continues at coordinate 2,605 of VALG01008057.1, read as the reverse complement.
ATAATGGCCACATTTCATCGTTGTTGCGAACTAACTATTCCGCCGGCAAATTATGCCATGGAATCGTGTTCACCGAGAATGGTGAACACAAGGCAAAACGACGTCGTTTTTAGGTAAAAAAAAAAAATTTCGCGGGATGGAGTTAACGGCGCGTTTGATCAAATTATGAATTTTCTGTTATGAGATTATGAATTATGAGAAAATTCATAATATGAATTTAGAAAATCATATCTCATAACAGAAAATTCATAATCGCATAACAGAAATTCATAATCTCACAACTGAAAATTCATAATCTCATAAACAGTCATATTTTCCATAATTCATAACAGAAATTCATAATCTCGCATGATCCAAAGTGAATGTGGCAAGGCATGGATTCATAATTTTATGAATCTCCGTGATTTCGGACGGGAATATGTAGGCATGGTTCCAAAGTGAATTGCAGGCATGAATTCATAATTTATGAATGTCCAAATTATGAATGTAATGAAAATTCATAACTCATAACAGAAATTATAATCGCATAACAGAAATTCAAATTCATAATCTCATAACAGAAAATTCATAATCTTATAACAGAAAATTCATAATCTCATGGTTCAAAGTGAATGTGTAGGCATGGTTCCAAAAGTGAATGTGTACATGGTTTCCAAAGTGAATGTGCAGGCATGGATTCATATTTATGATGTCCGTGAATTTCGGACGGGAAATCGTGTAGGATGGTTCTAAGTGAATGTGCAGACATGAATTCATAATTTATGAATGTCCGAAATCTTTGTTCACCCCTCAAATTAAAGTGAAACGGCAAAATGTGAAATAAAGAAGAAAAGTCACGCAATTAATTAAGAAAAAAAAAAAAGATAACGGTTGTACTAACACCGTTGGAACCGTGTTTCACTTTTCCTCCATGGCATAACGTCTCCTATTCCGCCCCAAAGGGCTATAGGTTCTGGCTGATATCTTTATTTATTTCATTTCATTGAACTACTTGAAAAAGCGCCGTGTTATCCTTGAAATCAATTTAACACTAAGGATTCTACTTGTTTTTATGTTAAGCAGACAATTTTCGGCTGTTTAATTAAATAATTTAATCAACATATAAATAACGAATATTGAAGCATAAATAAAGTAAGACACAGTAGATTTTTACGGCCAGTTCGGAGCCTCCTTCCCTCCTAACCCGTCTGCGGGCCAACTCACGTCTACCCCCAATCCAACTAGATGTTCACCACAGAGTATACAAGAGGTAACTACAACGGCTCACAGCCTTTACCCACTAAACTCTTCTAAAAACAGCCTAACTCAGGACTGAAGCCGTGCATGCGCTTAACCATCTTTGTGTCTAGGGCAGCCTTCAGTGTCACAGGTATGATTCTGTACTTAGTACAGATTAAATCACAAATAATGATAATCAATCTTGAGAGGCAGTATTGAGGAGCTTGCGTATGGATATACTAGAATTCAGAATTGGGCAACTTCCTCTTTGATGTTCGGTTCCTTATATACTGTACGTACTTCCATTCTACGCATGCGCCTTGATTGTATTTTCATATGTGGGCTTGAAATCTTCTCGAACCAGCATCTTTCTTTTAACTTGGGAATCTTCTAGACTGGCTCTGCCAACATTCCAGTATGAAAATCTCCACCACCAAACATTTTAGCTTGGTCAAAATGGTGAATTACAATTCATGCTAATTTAAACATTACGTATTATAAAAATAAATTAATAATAGTCAATCTAATGTGTACTATTTTGTACACTTACATCTCCCCCTTTGGCAATTTATTTGGTAAAACAATAGTATCATGTATACTTTGGAAAAAAAGTGAATATTTTATTAACCATCCCATTGTAACGTAGGTGAACATATAAAGAAAATTTTCAAATATGCAATTTTAAATCTTAAAGACCATAACAAGCTTATTTGTGTGAGTTTTATTTTGGACGGCTTATTGATTTGACTCCACATAACTTCATCTAATGTACAAATGTGAATCATGCACGAAAAGTGTTGTATGAAACATACCATATATGTCACGCTTTCCATACTGTAATTTGAATTACTCCCCCTAACTTGAAGCTTTCCTTTCTTCATAGCATTCCAATTAAAGCCAATTTATACCATGCATCAGCATTCCAATTAAAGCCAATTTATACCGAATGGCAGTCAACATCCAAATATAACAAGACATTCATACTTTAAGATCATTCATAGTCTACCAAAATAGTTATTCATACCAAAATTATTAATACACCATACGCGAAGAAAAAACCAAAAACTAGAAACATCCCAACACATTCAAAATATCGCAATACTCCCCCTTTGTTTCTTGCCAAATAAATGACAAAAAACCTGGTGAATCATACTAGTGGATTGGATTAACTTGCAGACGGGGTACCCGACTCAGATTCATCACTCTCAGAAAAAGATCCAGTGTCAGCGCCAGCAGTGGATGTAGTAGATCGAATACGAGCGTATATGGCCTCCATTCGGGCAATTTCTTCCAACTGAGCACCCAACAATTTTTCGCCAAGCCATCAATGGTAATTTGTTGAGATGCAACCGATGTGCGAATCTGAGCTATTGATGTGAAGAGTGAG
>VALG01008049.1:0-14954 GCA_009835305.1 Ipomoea purpurea | reverse complement strand
GGATAAGGACATGTCGGCCATTAAAGTGTCCAGGCTTCTACAGTTGTAGCGATAAAGTGCTCGAATTGATCCTCCATGGTTTCCTTTTTGTGCCTTCTTGTCATGCTAGCTTTAGGAAAACTTTTGTGATTGTTTTTCCTCATGAACCTCTTGAATTTCCTGACAAACAAAGCAAAAATTTTGGTATTTAATAATTCACTATTTCTCTACTGACCTTGACGTGGACGGTTGCTCGGCAACTAGTGCGTTGTTCGTTCTTCTGTTCTTCCTCCGTCCTTGATTTTATCTCAAATTCGTAGGCTTTGAGATCACTAAAGAGCTTCTCGGTTGATAGAGTTTTTAGATCTCTATGATCACGCATGGCAGTGACTTTCATGTCCCAACTTGTCGGTAAATCCACGTAGGATTTTGAGAGAGATTTCCTTTTGATTAATGTCTTTTCCAAGAGCATTAATTTCTCCTCAAGATTTTAGCGAAATCTTGTTATCCATGTCGGAGTTTTGAATACTTCGTCCGCCACTTCAGCCATTTGAGAATCCCGTCAAATTTCGGGTTAAATGCTATGAGTGCATTCGTGTGGGCCGGTGTTCGGTGGAGTCATTATTACTTTCTTGTTCGTCGTCCTTCACCAGGTGTTGGTGATGATGGTCTCCAACTTCTTTGGCGGATTGCATTTTCGAACCTTTTGGGAATATCGTGTCAATCGATAGATTTGAACAAAATATCCTTGGCAATATTATCAAGTTATTTCGTGTTCTATCTTCACGAGTCCCATTCCACTTTGGGTTGTGGAATTTGAGGAGTCATCACTTGTTTGTACGGATGCAGTGTTCACTTGCAGAATCTCAATTGGACCATTAGTGATTACTTCCCACATCTCATCATGTAGTGCAGATAAATGTACCTGCATGCGAAATTTTCCAATCATCAAATTTTTTCGAGAGAAAATAATAAATTTTGAGCAGAGACCATATCTCTTTTTATCATCTTGATTTTTCGAGGATCTGTCTATGCAGTAAAAAATGACTCAAATAGGACAACGCGTCTAATACCACTTGTTGGTCCTAAGTGTCCGAGAAGTCTAGGAGGGGATGGGTGAATACACTTCTCCAACTTTTCAAGTTCTTTCGCAAACGACACCTTTGGTAAATTCAACTCTTAAGTAAAAGCATACAACGATTACTAACAACCTAAGCTTAGATGGTGCACAGGCGGGAAGAATGTTGCGGCAAGAGTGTTATGCGTAAATTGTGTCGTGCTCAAAAGAGCATTACTATACATGCACTCACGTTAGAACACTTTGCTATAGATGTAGATGCATGTATATAAAATGTTTACTTGGCATGCCAGACGAGGAACTATCAACCCCCCAGACAGGATAAACGATACTTAACTAAACCGTAACAGGTTAGTTCACAGTTGAGAACCTGATAGGCATGGCACGAAATATATGTGAGCAGGTAAGCTAAATTGAGAGAGATGTTTTCATAGTGGTCTCAGAGGTGAGTGCTGAATGTCCTCGTCAGCTCACTGGTCTCTTCCTTCTGCACTCCCAAGGATGACAATTCCGATATTCTTCGACACCTCGAGTACAGATAGCTGAGATTAAGCGTGCCCAGGCACGGTTTCTCCGATCGGTGACTTCCACCAAAGATGCATCACCAGGTTCTTTCGCAAGCCTCCATGTCTTCTTTGTTAGCTGCCACGCTTCCCGAGATATTTCCGCACAAAGCCGGTACGTCCGCTGACAGACCGCACGAGGAGCTAGCGCACCAAGCTGACCGATCTCACGGTTTGTTACTCTTTGTCTACTGCCGCACCGTTGACAACCGGGTGTTGGTCGCACCAAGAGCTGACACTTTCATCTGGAGTTTTGTCACGTCTCTCCATGTTGATCTACCCGCTTCTCGTAACTCAGTAGGAGGGGTTTGACAAAGAGAACAAAGATTTCTTTTCTCAGAAGGTTGACTGTCCGCTGATCTTTGATGGCTCAGATATATCACTATGCATGAGCTTGACTGGATATTTTGCTTTGTGGTCAAAGTTTTCGTAAGGTCTCTGCGTGCTAATCGTCGTCGTTGTCTTCAGAGTGTGCTTGGGTCATTTTATAGGCAGAAGGTATCTTGACCGTTGATCCAATTTTTCGGGATTCGAGGGGTCGAGTGGTGGCGGTGCCGAGATTAGTCATTGGGTAGTTGATCCAATTTAATTTTGCCCACTTGGCTTGCCGCAAGAATGCACTTGCGCGTGTGTCAAGGATTTGGGTAGATTTGGCGTTGGCTCTCCTTTAATCTGACAGCTTTTCCTTGGTAATGTTACCCCAAATTTGAAGTTTGCTGGCGAATGATTTTGTTGAATTCATTGACTCTGATGTGCCAAGTTGATCAAGATATTTGTATCTGCTGATTCATTGCTTGAGTTAATAAAAAATCCTGAGCCACTATATCAGGCGTTCTTCTCCTGTCTCCTCGAATCTTCTGCAGAGAACAGAGCTTCAAAAAGCTGTATCATGTTCCACCTTGTATCTGTACTTGTACTATCAGGGTTCCACCTTGGCACCATGGGACGGTTAAGTATATCATGTTCTATGGAGCGATATCTACTCACGTTTCCACCGTGTACCATGACCAGATATCATATTCCTTTGTATTAATCATGGACCAACAATAGTATGTTTTCATAAACTGCTTCAAGTGAGATCGGAACTACTGGGACCATTTGTTACAGGTAAGGCTGTCTTCCATCTTCAACTAGTATCCTATGCATATAATCTAAGACTGTACAATTCTTCTGGTCCTTGTCACTCTGCCAGCGTGTTTCAACTAGCCCCATACCACACAGTGGATGTCATCCATCCGATTAGCAGTGACATTACTTCATGCGATAGAGCTGTTAATTTTGCGCACGATATAAAAATATTCTGCGGTGATATTGCTCTTCGATGATAGCAAAGTCCAAAATTGCTTTCCATATGAGATGCTACAGACTATACGAATGCATCGCTCACTCGTAGGTATACTTCTCAAGTTCTGATTACCATACTCATCCTTCTCAACCTTGGGAACTTGATGGTTCATAGCAATGGTGCGTTAGATACTGATGATCGCACGCTGGGATCATTTTGATTCTTCCCCTTTAAACTGCTTCTCACGTTAGACTTTCATGTGGGCGTTCAGGGCAGTGGTCACACCATAACTTTTTGTGAACCAGAAGCTGGACTCAACATAAAGTGAAAATTGTAGGGGTTACAAGAAGTACATGTGGTCGATCAGAAGTCTCTATACGACAATAGTATTTCCTAACATTAAAGGGAGATCCTAAAGGAGTGATTAATTTTCGCTCTTCGCAAAAATGTGCAGGTGAAAGGTAGAAAATAGAAATATGATAAATGGAAAAATGATAAAGTTCAAAACGAATTGGTGCGCAACGCTTGAGTAAAAATGCACGCGCGGACAACACCATCGACAATCGTCATGCCGCCTGCTATATGTAGACATTTGATCTGAAGCAATCAAGTTTAAAGGCAGATGCGGTCACCATGGCTGATGCAAAACGAGGTGCGGTGACCGTTAATCCGTAGCATGCGTTACCTATCTCGCGTTAGGAACAAGGTGTACTTTGATTTGGATGGAATACCAAATTGTTTCGCAGCAGATGTGAGACCCCTATGTTTTTGTTGAGTAGATAAGTAGTCATATGAACTAGGCATGAGATATTAAACAATGGCACGGGGGGCTAGGTAGTAATGGGGTTCCCGATGAAGCATTCCGAAGATCGACTCCGAAAGATTGTTATAGAACCGAAAAGAGGATTAAAAGAAAGCTTCTCGACATAAACTGCTTTTACAAAAGGAACCTTCGGTGTAAAAACGGCAAGGACTGAAAGATGCAGGACAAGTCTTGCGTCCCCTCATTCCTAAGTGAACAATCAAGGACAAGGATTGTAGAAAGACACACACTCTTAAGAGGAAACAATGGAGAATGTGTGTTCCTATCACCAGAGTGCCGGTCACAGTCATTCGACAAAAACTGTCCTGAGGAATGACTTTTCATAAAGACAAGGCAACATTAAAAGATTTGCTTAACTCAATCTTTGCAAGAGATCAGGACAAAAGCCGACATGATGCTTTTGGGCCGCAGAAGGCTACTGGCAGACAAGTGATTAAATGCCCATCCGTGCCCACGTGAGTCAATTGCACACACTGCGGATGTAGGTTTGAGAGATTGTTCATCTCCGTCAACGGATGAATTGGTTTCCACCTAGAAAATGAAACTCTCTTACCATTGAAGAAGGTGCTGGTTACCTCACTCTTGGCCAGGATTTACAGAAAAGCTCTGCTCAAACAGTTTTCGATCTCCAAAAGTGTTGTTCATGAACCAGTGTTATTGTGAGTGTTAAAAGCATATTATCCCCCTTCTATACTCAGAACTTCAAGCGCATGGAGTCCGCTTGTAATTTTCACAAGGTGTGAAAGGATCATTCGCAAACGTCAAGACAGGCTCTAAACTTCGCTGTTGGAGAAGGAAGTAGATGGTTCTTTCCATACAGTTCCTCTAGGCAGTATTTTGTTTTTATTACTGTTTAGAGCGTGTCAAGTAAGATTAATTAAATCAACGTCTGAGGTCGTGGCTTTAAGAAACCTGTTTGCTTATATAAAAGTGGAACGTATATTAAGCTAGTTACAACGGATTAATCGTGTGTGTGATATTCAAGGAAATCACAGCATCTAGATAGTGTCATATTAGGAAGGAATTAGTAAAGTGAGAGCTGTATCATGATATATAGGGGGGGTATATAGTGAGTGGTAAGAGGTGATAGTTGACAAACCGTCGTTTCACAAGGTAAGTGTGAAAGGAAGGAGTGGAGTTGGGTAGGAACCGCCAGATTTTAAGACTTTTTAAACTTGGTCTATAACGGTAGGTAGTGAACATAAAGATGTTGACGCAGTCTGGTATGTATTTATTTTTCTATAAGTGGTAGGTGAGAATAGCAAGCGTAGTACGGGGGTGCTAGGGTGCCGACACTGATGGGCGTAGGAGGTATACTTTAAAACCGAAGTGGCAACGTAAGTACGGTAACCGGTTGTAACAATATTGATTTTATCCTCAATAGATGTATAGTCTCGTTAGTGTTGTGTGTTATTCTATTTCCTTCTTTATAATTTTAGTGTCTATCCGATTGTCTCTAGTGAAAAAAATAATGTTGATCAAATTACTTATATTTTTTTTTTATTTTTCTTTCTTATTTTTTCTTTATTATTTCTTTTTCATATAATTTGTTTCTAATCTGTTTTTTCCTTATTATGTTACTTTATATTAAATATAATTACTAATCTGTTAGCTATTCTAGAATTATAATTATCTCTTTATTTACTTTTTATTTTTGTATTTTCAATAATATAATTAATATTTAAGTTATTATTTGTTTTTTTTTTATAATATATTATCTGCCTAATCTTATCTTGTTTTTTTTTGGTTTGTCTCTAGTGTGAGTTATATTTCTTGTCTTAATTGCGTCATTGGTGTTCTCTAATGAGTGTTGGTTTTGAATACTATGATCTCTTATGAATTTAATTCTATTGCCTCTTTGATTTTGTGGGTATTTATTTTATTTGTATGTGTTATTATATTAAATTTTAATGTTGTTTTTGTGGCTACTTTTATTATTTTTGGTAAAAAAGAAAAAATTATGGGACCGTACCATTGAGCATTTTAGCAATTAAAGTCATGTATACCTAACACAAATCACAAATGAAATTTCTTACACGATGTTGGCCTAGGCAAATTTTGCTTTGTGAGGCTGAGTGGTAGGGTGATGAGCTTTAATTTGTTAATACTGATAAATGATCCTATAATTGTTGCTATGAAACAGATGAGGTTATTCCTAAACTATACATTAGCTACGTCTTTAATAAGATTCGTTAATTATTTAGTGGTGAATATGACTCGAAATCAGATTATATATTGTAGGTAATTTGTAAACATGGCGGTCATATCTCGAATATAACCACATCATAATCAGTTCCTAACAAAATTAATGGCATTGAAGTAACGATAAAAACAATAGTCACTAACCAACATAAGAATCTCCAAGCATAGCTATATATAAGATATTAGACACTAAAGTGACTGGCTCACATTTAGGTTGGTGCCTTTCTCGACCCAGATTCGATAATTTAGAAGGAGTATTGCATGTATCGAATTAGCAAACTTATCTTTTATTGAAAGTTGATGTTTTCATAATCTAATTTTGCTTTCTATTGAAGACGATGAAATAACGCTCGACTTTATTTGACATAATGCGTTTAGGGCCAACTTGGTGATATTGTTCGACTCGCAAGTAATGATCCTAGTCCGTAAATGACTAATATTGAGGGTGTATGGCAGTTCAAGCAGTGACCCAATTTAATTAAGGTCTCGGCGACATAGTTCGAACTTGATCATGGCCCCACAGGCACCATGCCATTACGACAGTATGTCGAAACGGGTTACTAGTGAAGATGCATGTCAGGTTTCTGGAGTCAGCATATCAAAATCTAGTTAGCTTAAACAAGAGAAACACGTGACGGTACTACTATTTACAAAGCGGGTAGTAGGTCAGTCTCTCGTATATTGGTGACATGGTTATTGGGCTAAAGCATCATTTTGGGTTTAGGCTCAAAAGGAATGTGAACCACAAACTCTAGCATGGCAAATATTATGTGGACCCGGAGTACTACCGTACAATGTAGATCTGGATTCAAAGATATACACAAAATAGTACATATTAAATATTCATAAATTTAACTTTTAGAAAATTACATTGCGCCCTTGTGAGGATGCTTATTGATATTCAAAAGTTTTCAAAACTTAGGAAATAGACAAGATTTATATTCTAGAAGTTCGCAATTCTGAGTATAAAAGTACAAATTTAGGATCAGGTCACTAACCAGTTTTTAAATTTCAATGCACCAAAATAACATGTTAATATATTTAATTGCACCTTTTGAAAGTTTAGGGTCTTATTTGACCATTTTCCGATATAATTTGCAAGATCCGAATGCATGGAATGTATGAAGGCCATTAAGCATTCCTATTTTGGAGGTGAATAGAGCTGGTAATAATTAGTTGAGGAGCAAGAATGACAATTAAAAATAAAGTAATTTTAAATAGTGTTATATTTTTTAAATAAGGTAATGAATTTTATAGCGTGGAAATATTTTTATTATACATCTATATTTGAATTACAGAATTAACAAAATAATTTTTTGTCATAAAGATATACTGATTTATTGAGTAAAAGAATAAATGTATTTCGATAACAATTGATGAAAACAATGTATTCGACATACAAAAAAACTTAATATTTAGATTTAGTAGTTATTGTTTTTTTTTTTATATATATAAATAAAATTAATTTGTTATGTGACGGAATTCGAAAGAAAATTAGAAAGATGGAGAAAATTTATAAAAGAAGGGGATACATATATATATTTTAAATGATTTAAAATGTTAATTAATTGTTTAAAACGTTTCTCATTGGGGATTTTTTATCCCCAAATGTAGGGATGTGCAAACTTCGATAAATTTTCAGTTAACTGACCGAATCGACAAAGTTTGATTAATCATTTTTTTATTGAACGTTTTTTGTTCGGTTAATAGTTAAATATTTTTAAAAATTTCGATTAAATGAGGGGATTTCTTTCCTTGATGAAAAATATATGGGGTGAGGAGGGTATTTCTTTCCTTGAATGGAGGGTTCCTTGTCCCCAAATGAGGAGATTTCTTTCCTTAATGAGGGGATTTCTATACTAGTCCCCAAATAATTACATCTCTTTATAGTAATTCATGGATGAATAATGAAATTTATAAATTTACCGTATATAGGTTTAAGATTTTATTTATAATAATGGGTATCAAAAAATTCTAAATTAGAACAATTCATGGATGAATAATTTTAAGATTTTATTTATAATAGTGGGTACCAAAAATTAGTATAAAATCCTAGCTAAACCGAAGGGAAAAGGCATCATTCAACATTTGCTATTCACAAAAAAACAACATTTTCACATTTCAACAAAATTTTGAAAATGTTGAGAACAACCTTTTTTGTGTTCTTATTTCTTGCCTGCATGGCACAACGTACAAGTCAGTTGGAGCGCAAACCATACCCTCCTTGCGACAAGTGTAACTGTGTCGGAAATGCTTGCCGGAGTAGATTTCCCGATGACGCGCAACTGGAGTGGCCGGATTTGGTTGGAGTGCCTGAAAGCATAGCCGAAGTGACAATTTCGAAGACCAACACTTATGTAACGGTCGTAAGCCGTATTGTCGATTGCACTAATGTGGATAATTGTTGTAATCGTGTTACACTTTGCCTTGATCCGCACAAGGGTAATGTTGTATCGCAAGTCCCAGTAGTCGGTTGAATTTTGAATTTTGATTATCAATGAGTTATTATTATTGAGAAATAATAAAAATTTGCAATTGCAAATGCAATTTTTTTAATAGTTTTGAATATGGAGTTGATCTTTAGAGATGGGTATTTAAAATTGATTTATTTATGAATTTTATAGCATGGAAACATTTTATTGTACAACTATATTTGAATTAACAAAATGATTTTTTGGGGGGTCATATAAATAAATACTACGGAGTAATTTATTGATTAAAGAATTAAATGTGTTTTAACCCAACAATGTAGTTCAAGTGGTAAATGAGCTCTCTTTGTGAGGGATCTGGACCGTTAAACGGACAGAGAAAATGAAAACGCGAAATACCAAAAGTGAAATTAGATCATATCCAATTTGACGTAGTACACGCGTCCTAACCCACTAGACTGCTCTATCTGTTAAGTAGGAAGTATTTGGGAGAAAAGATCAATGTTCGAACCTTGACACTAATAGTGTAGGGAAATACTATACTCTGTTGAGACGGGGTGTCGGGACCCTTGAGGTTAGAGATTCAACTTTTTGAGAGAAGATCATATCCAATTTGCCCACAATTTAATCTATTAATGGCGGTATATACAATCATTTAATTTAGAGATATAGACCGATATTTATATAATTTTAATGAACATATATAGAGTTAATTCATTTTTTGTCCTAGATTTATAGGTGACAATTCACTTTTAGTCCCTTTTTATTAGAACATCACCATTTGGTCATAGTATTATCGTGGTATAACCATTGTTAGTCCTCTATCTTCAAAAAAATTATTAAAATATCATTAAATACAAAGACATATCAATCTTTTTTATATAAAATATGTTGAATCACTATTTTTTTATGTTTTTTTTTTTTTTTGAAAACATCCATAATTGAAGGCCAAAATATCCTTATATTTAACGATATTTAAACTATTTTGTTGATAAAGGACATATACACGCTACAAACGTATTGCTTAAATAACTGCTTTAAATCTTTACTTAGAATATAATTACCATCACCTACCTACCAAATTTGTGAGTGTTAAAAACAGGAGTGTACGTGTAACCTCACATATTTACACTAATGATCATACCGCCTACCTAATTACTTTAGTATCACACACTTATCTATTCCACCACCTACTAATTACCTAATAACACATTATTACCACGAGAGTAAGATTTACTTAATTAGAACATACTCTCGAACAGTGATTTTAATTTGATTTCTCTCGTTACTTGGAAATAACATATTACTGTCAATACTGTTTATTATTAATTTTTTTTTTTTTAATTTCTAATACTGTAAAAATAGAAAGCACAACTAATATTTTATCAATTACGTGCCATTTTTTTTAACAATCAACATTTACATCATCTTTGATTTATGGAAAAGCCCTAGCACGCAGCCACTACCTCAGGGTGAAGCCGGTCATTAAATAAAATTTAGTGAATTAGCATTCACCGACACAAAATTATCTTGCGAAACAAATAAGTAATATGGTTAAAATTTTAATTATAGCATTTACACCATATTGAATTATAGCAATCTATATATAAATGATGAAGTCCACATAGTTTGAAAGTGTATTTACAATACTAGGCACCAAGAACTAGTATAAAACCCAAAGTGGCCGGAGGGCAAATGCATCATATATTCAACATTTTCACCTGTCAACAAAATTTGAAAATGTTGAGAACAACCTTTTTTGTATTCTTATTTCTTGCCTGCATGGCACAACGTACAAGTCAGTTGGAGCACAAACCATACCCTCCTTGCGACAAGTGTAACTGTGTCGGAAATGCTTGCCGGAGTAGATTTCCCGATGGGGCGCAACTGGAGTGGCCGGATTTGGTTGGAGTGCCTGAAACAATAGCCGAAGTGACAATTTCGAAGACCAACACTTATGTAACGATCGAAAAACGTATTGTCGATTGCACTAATGTGGATAATTGTTGTAATCGTGTTACACTTTGTCTTGATCCACACAAGGGTAATATTGTAACGAATGCCCCATTAGTTGGGTAAATTTTGAATTTTGACTATCAATGAGTCATTATTTTCGAGAAATATATAATAAAGGATTGCAATTTTTTTTAATAATATTTAATATGGAGTTGACCTTTAGAGATGGATATTTAAAATTGATTTATTTGTGAAGTTTATTGCATGGAAACATTTTATTATACAACTATATTTGAATTATCAAAATGATTTTGTTTGGGGGGTCATAATTAAATACTAATTAATTTATTGATTACAGAATTAATGTCTTTCAATAAAAATAATGAATGAAAACAATTTTGACCAGGGATCGAGTCTCACCCGCGGCAGTGTGGGAGCAACCTCTCAAAGTGAGGGGGGCTTCTTGTGCGCAGTGAGCACCGGTCTAGCCTCTATGGTTCATGTTCAGTTGAGTCACCATGATTTACATCCTCCCAAAGACCTTGTCGGGCCGGGGTGTGGGGGGCCCTTAGGGTTGGGATTCAGCCTTTGGAATAATGAATGAAAACAATTTATTCGACATACCAAAAGTAAAATTAGATCATATCCAATTTGATGTAGCACGCGCATCCCAACCCACCAGTTTACTCTATTTATTTCTTAAGTAGGAAGTATTTGAGAGAAAAGATCGAGACTGAAATCTTGACATCCAAAGTGTGAAAATTATACTCAAAGTGAATAGTTCCTTGTGCACACTAACATTTGACCATGTCTACTAAGCCATTGAGTCACCGTCCCAAATGTTCTGTTGGGACAGAGAAGGATTGCTTAAACCTTCACTTAGGATTAGCATCACCTACCTATCAAATTTGTGAGTGTTAAAAGTAGGAATGTACGTGTAACGTCCACCTACCAACTTCACTATACCGTTTTGACCCTATTAACTCACATATTTACACTAATGATCATACCGCCTACCTAATTACTTGAGTATCACATACTTATCTATTCCACCACCTACTAACCTAATAATACATTCTTACCGCGCGTATAGGCATCTCAACTGGTCATAAAAGTAAAATTGAAAAGAATTATCAGAAATCCAAGGATTGAGTCGATCTCACCAGCAATAGTGTGGGAGCAACCGTTCATGTTCAGTTGAATGTCTGATCTAGGGTTAATATTAGGCAACCAATAGAAATGGTTGCCTATTATAAAACAATTTATATTTTAAGGCAACCATTTTTATTAGAAATGGTTGTTTATTAAAAATTAATATTTTTTAAATACATAAAAAATACAATAGACAACCATTACAGTTACAAGCAGATTATTGATCACTTATTTCCAAAATTGCTGGACGAATCTTTGGGCTAAGATTAGACAACCGTTTTTTCAACAATGGTGGCTTATAGTCAATCTTCTATATAAACCCCCTGGTATCATCATCACCCTCACCACATTCTCAACTATTTATTTCTTCATATCCTTTACTCACAAAATAAAAACCCTAGAATTGAAGAAATGGCTTCCTCTACAACCACATTCTTGTGCTTGTTCCTCATTTTGGGGCTTGCCTCCCGAAGCTTGGCCGTCGACATCATCGTCGGCGGCAACCTGGGTTGGAACGTTGGCGCTAATCTGAATGCATGGGCCTCCACCCTGCTCTTCAGAGTCGGAGACATTCTCCGTAAGTACCTCCGATCCATGCATGCGCACTTTATTATAAATATATAGTTAATCCTGCTTAATTCTTAACATTATTATGAAAAATTTGGGCAGATTTCCACTATGTGCCATTAGTGCACAACGTGGTGCGATTGTATGATGAAGCTTCCCTCCTGAATTGCATCATAGACGAGCCTCTGTCAATTGACGGCAGCGGCCATACATCTTTCGCTCTGGACCTTCCCGGAGATTACTTCTTCACCTCTTCTCTCTTAACCGATTGCCTTCTCGGTCTCAAGCTTAAAGTCACTGTGGACGAGGCTTAATTAATTAACACTCATCATCTCAGCTTTCCAATACATCTTTAATTAATCTCTTTCTCGTCTTTGTATGAATATGAATATATATATAATAACGCAGACTGTATATATATATGTCTGCATGCATTTTTCTTTCATCAGTATATATGCATGGAAGAAAAATAATGTAATAATTTGAGCAGCTCCCATCCGCCCCGGCCGGGTAGCTTGTTTGATGTATTACTACTGTACGTTGTCAGTGTAATAAATTTAATGTACGTGAAGATCGATTTGCGTCTTTCTGCTTCCATGCATGCATAAATGTAATGAAGATAATGAAATAACATGTGGGTGTGATTGAGTGAAAGTGATCATTCATCTTAACCAAAGGTCAAGTGTTGCGTTCGATCTTTATTTAGCTTTTAGTATGGAGCAGCACAGCCTTAAATCCCTAGGCTATCTAGCGAGGGGATTAGTTCACCCACCAAAAGAGGTGCCTACAATCCAGCGAGAGATTAGTTACTGTGTCCGATGGTGATATACCCAAAAAGAATGCATTAAAACATACATACATGACAACCATATAAATTAGAGAATGAAATCTTAGAAACAAATGTATGTAGCCTCCAAACCTTGTCCAATACTAAAGCCCCAAAAATGTAACCATTATATTAAAACAAATTATTAGTTCACAATTTCCATTTAATTTAGTAAAATCATATATACTCCCTCTATCCTCTAAAAAATTATTTCTGATAAATAAAATAATATTTAATGCTTCATTATTCAAATTAATACTTTAGATTTATTATGTGCAAAATTTATATTAATACATTTTTTTTTTAAATCCAAAAGCAACAATCCATTAATATAATGAAATATAAACAGACCATCAATACGAAGAGGTGAAGCACACTACACTACACTCTTGGACCAGTATGAGAATTTGGAACAATACGAATGCTTCAGGTGCGGATATAACCTCCTGTGCAATTGTGCAGTTAACTTAAAAATACATATCTTAAGTACACAAATCACACACTTTAAATACACAAACAAAGCATCCTTAAGAACGCAAACCATGCACCTAAAATTTTTAAATGACGCACCTTAAATACACAAACTACGCACCTTAAGCACATAAACAAAGCACCCTTTAAGAACACAAACCAGAAACTTAAAGTTTTAAAATGACGCGCCTTAAGTTTCAACAACTGACGCACCTTAAGCATACAAATCACGTATCTTAAGAAGGAAAACAACGCACCTTAAGAAGGAAAACAACACACCTTAAGACAGAAAATCACGCACCTTATTAGTAACCGCACAACTGCACGGGGAACCCCACTTAAGAAAAAAACAACACACCTTAAGAAGGGAAATCACGCACCTAATTAGTAACCACACAACCGCATGGGAACCCATATATATATATATATATATTAATATATATATATATATATATATATATATATATATAGAGAGGAGAGAGAGAGAGAGAGAAGAGAGAGAGAGAGAGAGAGAGAGAATTACATTCATGTAAAACAGACTTAAAATACAAACGCGTGGACATTTCTGGATCGTTGGATTTTGGATATCTAAGGTATGATTAGTTTTTATGTTTTTGTGTGTTGTGTCCGCCTGTGTGCACTGTCGTTCATAGACGTGTGCACACTGACCCAAATACTGTGGATTCACATATACATACTACGGATGTATGCACACCCACATTTAGGTGTGTGCACTATCGTCCACAGATGTCTGCACACCGACATTTAGGTGTGTGCACAGTATATGTTTACACGTTTGTATTTTAAGGGTGTTTGCATGTGAATGCAACCCTATATATATATATATACTATAATATATATCATGTGCCCGGCGCTTTTAGTTAGCAAATAAATATATCCTCAAGTGGCCGAAGATGGTTGATGTATTTTAATTTTTTACTTATTGAGTTAATCCACGGATCAGAGAAAGTCAGAAAGAGCTTTATAAGTAGGTTAGTACTAATCAAAGTTTCCAAAGTTTTATGATGAATATAATATTCTTATATTTCTTCTTAATTACGTGCATGCATATCACATGGAATTAAATTATTTAAATATATTCGTGTGCGATGGACGGAAATGACTTAAATATATACACGCTAAAATATTTCTAAATGTGTATTATCATATAATTACAAAAATGTCACCATATGTGTATCTGTATATAACTTAAATAATGTTATAACATATGTGTTTAGGAAATTAAATCGATAGATAATAAGAAGTAATACATATCTGTAGATAAAAATTAATATAGATTTGTTAATTAAAATATAAAAAAGTTACCAAATAAAATATTTTTTTTTTTAAACTATCGACTCTATTACAAGATAGTTATATATGTTCAAGAGGTGCTAACTGATCGCAAGATGCCTTGATGTAACAAAGGGAACACATATGTTTTTGTCGTTCTCTCGGGATTGGGAGTTATACACGTAATATGCAAATACAAGTAACTAGATAGGCACTAGCATAGGAAATCAATAAAAAGCTAAGCCAACTCATAAAGGTTAGGACAAACACATAAAAACAATAGATAAGACAAAATAAAGAAAACATCTTACACTAGGAGCATTAATTTCT
>VALG01008044.1:1879-33712 GCA_009835305.1 Ipomoea purpurea | reverse complement strand
TGTCTATAAAGATGGGCTTGGCTCCCAAGTTAAAGGTTGTGAAAAGACCAAAAAGGACCTCTTCTTTTCTACAAAAGCTAGAAGGCTAAATTTTTAGCACAGGCTAGTGTACAAGGTTTAAGCACAAAGTCCATCCCATTGAGAAATTTAAAAAAGGCTAAGAGATTTGGGTCAAAACTAAATTCCCTTAACTAAACTTCAATGGGAAATTATGAAAAGAATTTGTAAGGATACTTATTAATTAATTAAGTATTTATCTATTTGCGGTGTAAGGGATTAAATTTATGGGGTGTCACACCGGGACGCGGACGCAGATAGTTAGGGTTTTCAAACACAAAAATCTAATTTTTTTCCCATTGTCGGTCTACCAAGCAATATTCTTCCCCAAACCAAATCAAATCTTCTTCCCTATCATTCCGCAATATCACGCCGGCCCCATTCAGCCGGTCTCCAGCCATCGTCTCGCACCAGCCGCCGCCAGTTTCTAGCACCTTGCCGTTTGCAATAGTCGTCGCCGCCATCCGCCATTGCTTGTTCACTGGTCGCCACCGGTGTCCGGCCACCTCGCTCGTCGCCTATTGCGCAAGCTTGCCGGTGCGCCGCAAGGTACTCGTCCGTATTTAATTTATTTAGTTAAATTTTATATATTTTATTTATTTGTATTGTATTATGTGTAATGTATGTATGTAATAATATATATATATATAGAATTAGGTTCTCGTGCGGTTAGAGTGCTCAGGTGTCGTTGTGCGGTTTAATCTTGACCATTCATTTCACTTAAATCAACGTCCAGGATTACAAAAATAAAAAAAAAAAACCGGTGGTAATTTCATAATTTTGAATCTAGGTCAAATTAATGTGAGCGGTTCTGTGATTAATGTGTTGAGTTTTGTATATAAGATGCGTGATCTTGTGCAAAGGTGGCTGAGTTTTGTGTTTAATGTGCGTGGGATTGTGCTTATGTGAGTTTTAGTTGGTAAAACTTAAAGTGTCGGGCTTTTGAGTTTAAGGTGCGTGAGATTTGTTCTTAATGTGAGTGGAGTTGTCTTAATTGAGTAGGGGTTGTGCTTAATGTGTGTGAGGTTAGTGATTAATGTCAGTAATTGTTAGAAACTTAAAGTCTGTGAGTTAATACTTAATGTGCGTGAGTTCTTGTGCTTAATGTGCGTGAGATTGTGCTTAATGTCAGTAGTTGCTTGAAACTTAAGGTCTATGAGTTAATACTTAAAATGCTTGGGGTTTTGTGCTTAATGTGCGTGATATTGTGCTTAATGTTGCGTGAGTTTGTACTTAATGTGCGTGAGTTTGTGCTTAATGTCAGTAGTTGTGAAACTTAAGGCTATGAGTTAAAACTTAAATGCTTGGGTTTTGTGCTTAATGTCGTGATATTGCTGGCTTAATGTGCATGAGATTGTGCTTAATGTGCGTGGGTTTGTACTTAATGTGGCGTGAGTTTGTGCTTAAGATCTAACACTTAAAGGTGGCGGGCTTTTCTTCCAGACACGCATTTTTTTTTTTGTTTAAATTTCATTGATTTGAGCCTATGATCTAGATTTGATCAACGACTCAAAATATAACCGCACGGGAAGCTATATCCGCACATGAACCCTTCCATATTTATTATATATATATATTATATATATATATATATATATAGTATATATATATATATATATATATTGTTATTGTGTGATAAAAATGTTCAATAATACATTTTAGAAATTTTCTTATTTATTTTAGGTTAGA
The DNA here is from genome assembly GCA_009835305.1 of Ipomoea purpurea. Taxonomy (NCBI): domain Eukaryota; kingdom Viridiplantae; phylum Streptophyta; class Magnoliopsida; order Solanales; family Convolvulaceae; genus Ipomoea; species Ipomoea purpurea. The sequence continues at coordinate 31,966 of VALG01008044.1, read as the reverse complement.
TTAATTTGTGTGTACGCGCGCGTGCGTGTGTGTATGAATATTATTATTTTAATAAATAAATGTCATATACTAGTTAAGATTATATAATAAGGAGATATGTTTATACAATATTCTTTTATTACAAAATTCTCCTTAACATGTAAAAATATAAAAAAATGAGAAGCTGTAAAAAATAATATAATTTATCAATAAACAAAAAATTATTTTATAAATATCAAATTAAAGTATATATGAAATAAAATAAAAGTATATAACCAAATTTAACAAAATGTTCAATAAGTAAAAAATAATTATCAAATTAAAGTATATATGTAAATAAAAAATCGCATAATATTCTAACTATTATGAGAAAAATTTTAAAAGAATAATATAATTAATTGTGGTATTATGTATAACTTGTCATTGTGATAAAATATTCAATAATACATACATTACATTTTAAATGATTTAGTTAGTTTTAGGAAGTAAAATAATTTAATTTGTTTTAGGTAGTATTTTAAAATATTTAAACTTAAATTATTTACTTAAAGCTTGAAGTTGAGTTTTTTTCCCACCAAGAAAAGTTTTCTAAAACTCTTTGACGGCGCACCTTTAAATTATAACTCATTTCTCGTATCTTAATTGTTGTGCGACAATAGGAGATATGGATCGTAGTTGGATGTATAAGAAACACAACTACATTTGAATATGTTCATGGGTTCACTTTATAAAATTTGCCGAGGATTATGCAAGTAAAATTAGTGAAAATTATTTAGTGTGCCCCTGTTGTGATTGTAGAAATCTAATAAAGTTTCGTAGTTATGAACAAGTTAATTAAGATTTTAAGAGTCATTTGATACATCGTGGTTTTTAATGAAGGATATGACCGGCGAATATGGCGTGGTGGAACTGTACCTCCTAGTGTGAGTACAGATGATATTGGATTAGATGTAGAGAAATATCAAAGTAATGAAGATAATGTTGGAAATGATGGAGACAATGACGGGCTAGATGAATTTATGGTTAATATGTAAGTATTGAATGAAATGCCTCAAGAGTTTGAAAGGAGTTTCACGGGGTAATTAGAACTAAACATGCTTCCCGATGATAATGAACATCCTTGTTCAACTTATGAGGTAAAGAAATTGTTATGTTTGTTGGATATGAGTTTGAAAGGATCCATGCATGTCCAAACGATTGTATTTTGTATTGGAAAACAATACAAAGACTTGCATGTGTGTCCAAAGTGTGGAACATCATGTTATAAACGAAAAAGCTCCGATGATGCATGTGAGCAAAAGAAAGGTTCTCCGCGAAGCTAAAGATTAAAACCAACGAACATATTCAAATGAGTCTATAAACAGGGGCGGGATCCAAAAATCTTCTCCAGTGGGGACGAAAGTTAAAGATTAAAACTAACGAGATATTTTGAAAAAAAATTGAAACACATAGAAACCGAGTCATAAATATTGTTGACTAGAGATGAAAAATCAAAATACATCTAGATAAAAAAATATTTAAAAAACACCAAACATAAAATTTTACAAGAGTAAAAAACGTGCAAGATAACTAAAAGGGTGAAGATATTCCCGTTGTGCACTTTGTATTAAAACTTAATTTTAAATTCAAATTTTCTTGGACTTAAATTAAAGATTTTGAAAAAGTTTTTAAACAAGTCCATTAACCCCCTCCCCCCCTCCCTTCTGCACTTGTAACCCAACCTCTAGGGACCCAAACAAGTGGTATCAGAACTTGTACCTTGAACGGCCAAACTCTGTTTGAACTACCTGGTTATCTCTACTAAAAACAAAAAATATTTTTCTTGCACAAAATTTATATGAAATGGAAGGTTCTCTTTCAAATATTTAATGTTCAATCTAAAGAAGTTTGATGACTGGAAGGTGCATATGCGTGCAGATCTATCAGTCATACATGATGAAATTTTGTTGTGGGCTCCGGCTAAGAAAGAAAGACGGTTGGGCAATGGAAGCGAAGAAAAAAAGGTGATGGTGCAATGTCTCGCCACTCCAAGGATGGAGATAAGAGTTGACGCCACTTAGGAGGTAAATCCCAAGATAAGTCGAAATACTCCTCAAAGAACTCAAGGAAAAGAAATTGCCAAAGCAATATTCTTGAATTTACTATTGTCAAAGTTGTCTTCTAAACAAAATAATAGCAAGGCTATTTATACACTTTAGCCAATCCCTATATCAATGGCTTTTAAGTTCAAAATGAGCTATTCTAGTGCTATACTAGCTTAAAAGATGCAACTAGCCACAAGTCCACGAATCAATTTCACCTGAATGACAAGGAGATAAATTGGCAACATTAAAGGTTGAACTAATTTCATACTCACTTGGCAATTCTAATGTGTAAGCATTGTTATTGAGTCTAGTAAGCACACGAAATGGTCCATCGCCTCAGGGTAGCAACGTAGATTTGCTTCAGGAAGGAAACCGCTCTTTCCGCATATGGACCCATACGAAGTCCCCATGATTGAAAATAACCTCCTTCCGGCCCTTGTTCACATACTTGGCACCTGCTCATTTTTCATAGTAATTTGTTTGCGCACTTTTTCATGCATTTTCTTTACCATGTTAGCTTTATTAGCTCCATCTAAATTGCGGTATTCCTTCACCGGATATGACATCAAATCAAGAGGAGTTAAGGGATTGAACCCATAAACCATCTCAAAATGGGAAAATCCTGTAGTGTTGTGTGTGTACCTGTTATAAGCAAATTCAACAATAGTATCAATTCTCCCCAACTCTTCAAATTCTTTTCAAATTAGAACTCGAAGCAAATTTCCTAAAGTTCTATTGACAACTTCAGTTTGTCCGTCAGTTTGCGGGTGACATGTAGTAGAAAACAACACTTAGTTCCGAGCTTACCCCAAATTAAAGGGTTTTCCAGAAATACTCAAAAATTTTAGCATCCCTATCAGAGACAATGATTTTAGGCCTCCCATGCAAACAGACAATCTCTTTAAAAAATAAAGTAGCAACACTACTAGCATCATCAGATTTATGGCTATGGAATGAAATGTGCCATCTTTGAAAACTTATTAACAACCACAAAAATTGAGTCATGACCTTTTTTTGGTTCTCGGTAGCCCTAAAAAAAATTCCATGGATAAATCAACCCAAGAATGTTCAGCCACAGGCAAATGATGATATAACCCATGCGGTTGACTTGTAAAACTTGGTCATTTTACAAATAATACATCTATCACACATTTTATTTACATCTTTTCTCATTTTTTTCCAGAAGAAGTGTTCATGTAAAATATCCAAAGTCTTTTGAATGCCATAATGGCCCATCAAACCTCCCCCGTGGGCATCCTTAATTAGGAATTCTTGCATAGAACAATAAGGAATACACAATCTATTTTCTTTAAGCAAAAAACCATCACACACATAAAATTTCCCATGAGCATCCCATTGACATTCAACATATAATCCCTAATAACTACAATCGGTACCATATAACTCCTTTAAATGCTCAAATCATAAAAAATCTAGCATGCATAGTTGTCAAAAGAGAGTATCTACGAGACAAAGCATCAGAAACTACATTATCTTTACCATGCTTATATTGCATAACATATGGAAAAGATTCAATGTATTCAACCCATTTAGCATGACACCTATTGAGTTTTCTTTGACCTTTAAGATACGTCAAAGATTCATGGTCAATATGGATTACAAACTCTTTAGGCCTTAAGTAATGTTCCCAGTGTTCTAAAGCTCTAAAAAGAGAAAAGAACTCATTGTCATATGTCGGGTAATTAAGAGCAGCCCCGTTTAGTTTTTCACTGAAATATGCAATAGCTTGTCACCTTGCATTAGGACAGCTCCAATTCCAACTCCCGAAGCATCACATCCAATTCAAAAGTTCCCTCAAAGTTAGGCAAGGCAAGAACGGGTAGCTAGCTCTTGTTTTTCATCCCATTGAAAACCAACATTTTTCTTAATCACCTCGGTTAGTGGTGCAGCAATGGTGCTAAAATCTTTCACAAATCGGCGATAGAAACTTGCTAAGTCGTGAAAGCTACGCACCTCACTAACTGTCATTGGCGTTGGCCATTCGCTAATAGCTTGGACTTTGGCACTATCTACTTCATTTCCTTGGCACTATGAAGCTAATCAAGAATATGAAGATGGAGTTGAGTTGAAGGTGGTCATTCTAATTCAGGCATAATTTGAAGAATAAAGATCGAGTGAAGGTTCATACCTTATAAATCAACACTCGAGAGTATTTTTTTTTTCTTGCAAATAAAAGTTTAAGACTATTTTAGACCGTCCTTATGTTATTTAATTTGTAAAGTTCATATTAGGCTTATAAATCCTAAATTCAATTAGAATTTAGTTTTTTTTTTTTTTTAAAACCTATTTCACTTAGTTATCCTAGTCTTGTGGCTAGTTGCATCTTTTAAGCTAGTATAACACTAGAATAGCTCATTTTGAACTTAAAATCCATTGATGTAGGGATTGGCTAAAGTGTATAAATAGCCTTGCAATTATTTTGTTTAGAAGACAACTTTTACAGTAGTAAATTCCAGAATATTGCTTTGGCAATTTCTTTTCCTTGAGTTCTTGAGGAGTATTTCGACTTATCTTGGGATTTACCTCCTAAGTGGCGTCAACTCTTATCTCCATCCTTGGAGTGGCGAGACTTTGCACCATCACCTTCTTTTCTTTGCTTCCATCGCCCAACCGTCTTTCTTTCTTAGCCGAAGCCCACAACAATTTTGGTATCAGAGCTTTGGAGTCAAATCCTTACATAAACAGGTTTACAATCATTCCCAAATTTCAGTTTCTAGACATGCAACGTAAGTTATATTCTGTTGAGTATTTACTGAAATGTTTGAGCTTGTTCTTAAGTGTCAGATACGAACTTCATTCGTATATTCTGCTTTATGATCTTGTTCCCATCATTCTATTTGCTTTAATCCATAAATTTTATTTCATTAATTAGCTAGCTAGTAACTACACTCCGAACATGCATAGATTCTACAAAAATTTTCAGTCTGACCAGTTAGAGAAAAAAATTCCAAAAAAAATACTTCCGCGTGTCCTTTTGCCTTGAATTTTTTTTTTTTTTGACATAGCTAACCTATTGTTCTTCTGACCAAAAAAACAAAATTGTCAAAATATTATTCTTAGAAATCAGAAAAATTTGTGAATCCACCCTACTGAATAAAAATGTATGTGTATTGTCTGCTGCATTCTATATTGTCTTATGATTGATATTACCTTGATTTTCTACTAGTATTGTTAAAAAAAAAATCAAGGAAAGAAGATTAAAAAAAAAAAAAGACTCCGAAGTGTTTAGTTATATGGTATGAACTTCCACTCGATATTTATTCTTCAAATTGTGTTTGAATAAAATTGACCACCTTCAAATCAACTCCATCTTCATATTCTTGATTAGCTTCACTTACTCCTTTAATAAGATCATTCAAAGCTTCATGAAATATCTTCACCCTTGCTATCGTCATTGGACCACCCAAGGTTTGTGAAGGATATATTTCTTTGTTCTCATCCTCATAGTTGTCCTAAACAAATGTGGAAGGTCATTATTGAATGAGCAGTCCAAATAATGAAGGTCAAAACAGCTGCGAATAAAAAATGTTAATATATTACAAAACCACAACCATAGTGGATGCCGGAGGATAGGAAGAGGAATAACTTAGACAAAATTGCAAAGGACATCCACCGTAGATGAACACGATATTTGCAAGGATCATAACTTGTGAAACGGAGAAGCTAATTTGGGAATTTCTTTTTACAAATTGGTGAAGAAGACGAACAATAAAAGGTGAACAAATTGACCATAGCAATGAAGAAGTTTGAGGACTTCAAAATGGTTAATGGGGAGTCAATCAGAGACATGAGATACGGTTCATGAAGTTGATAAGCAAGATAGGAGATCTTGGAAGGGAGATAAACAAAAAAGAAGTAAAGATTCTCTAAGGGCTTCCAAGAGCATGGGTGATGAAGGTCACTGTCATGCAAGACCATAGAGACTTTAAAGACAATCAGTATAGCTCTTCAGGGACCTCAAAGCTTACAAGTTCGAGATGAGCTCGAGGAAAAAAAAAAGGAAGTTAGTGAGCCAAAAAGCACAATTTTGATAACCAATCAACCATCAACATCTTCAAAGTTAAACTCTAACCCAAATATTTTTTTTAACTGACGAGCAGTTTTCTTTGTTTGTTCGTAAATTTAAAAGGTTCATGAGAAAGAAAACTATTCGAGCAATCAAGCTAGCCCATCTTCCTCAATGAGAAAATCCATCCAATAAGTCATCCAGCTCAAAGAACAAGGAAGCGGATGAAGCACTACAAAAGTCAATGCTACTATTGTTGGCGGCCCTGGACATTTCAAGGTATAATGCCCTTATTATCCCTTTGTGAGCAAGCACCAAGACAAGGAAAATTATGCAAGATTCGACAAGAAGGAGGACTCAAGAAGTACCCCTAGTGAGACCAGCGAGAGGCACGCGAGAAATGACTGGAGGCGAAAAGCTATTGTTATAGATGAACCTGAGAAGTTGATAGAAGATGAATCTGAGTCATCCAGTTCCAGTGATGAAAGAGAAGGCTTAGACAATGAAAATGGCCACATTTGTCTCTTTGTAAATAACGAAGAAGATCATTACTTGATAGTTAAAGAGGATGAGGTAAACTCTCCATCTACTTCTAATTCAAATAGCTCAAATTCAAGTACGAGATGATGCTATGGATTCAGTTATTAAACTGATCTTGATGAAGGATTTCAAGAATGTGAACAACACTCATTCCAAATTAAAAGAGGAAAATAGTCAATTAATGGCTGAAAAGGAATCTTTCAAAGGAATACCTGTCAAAAATTCTTAAATGTTTAAAAAATTAAGCCAATTTGAGACTCAAATAATCCAATTGAAGGAAAGAGTGTAAGGCAAGAGAAGTTAGAGAGCACTAAAAAGACTATGATGGCATTTATCTTAACTATTGGATTTATTTCTTTAACCTTGAACCCTTCAAATGTGTATAGAATTCCATCATGAACTCATGATAAAATTGGTCCCAAATCTTGAAAGATATGTAGGATGAGAATCAATCATAACTTGCGCATCATCCCAAAGAGGGAACGACTAGGAACAATCTCAATCTAATTTCATCAACAGTGACTCCATTCATTTTCAAAGTCTTGCAAACCCTTAGAAATTGCCTTGTGTGACTTGTTTGATCTTCATACTTTTCGCTCCTAAACTAATTAGCAAAATAAAGAGAGATAATAGCTTGTGAATGTAATCTTGTATTATCAAAAATAACTCATAAGGAATATTACAATATATAATCCTGACTATGGCTACTCGAAACAAGGTAAGTATCAATTTACATAATCTAGAGAGTTGTAACAGACAATTACAATGATTTTCAATGATTGATTGGATATAGATTAATACACCCCCCCCAAGCTGAAGGTTGGAGGGGACAACATTAAGCTTGCCACGTAGAACGTCAAAGCGCGAGCTGGAAGCGGTTTTGTAAAGATATCAGCCAGTTGATCTTTGGTGGATATAAAATTGACTAGAAAGTCCCGGATGCTACTTTGTCACAAACAAAGTGAAAGTCAATCTCAACAAGCTTCGTTCGAGCATGAAAAACAGGATTAGCACACAAGTAGGTGGCGCCAAGATTATCACCATAGTGTAGCCGGAGTACCAGAATGAAGACCCAGTTCACGGAGTAGTGACACAACCCATGTGACTTCAGCTGCACGTCTGCTAACCCTTTGTATTCAGCCTCAGTGGAAGAGCGGCAATAGTGCGCTGTTTAAGTGAACCCCAAGAGATTAAGTTGCTGCCAAGAAAAACAGCATACCCGCTAGTGGACTTGCGATCGATCGGACAACCAGCCCAGTCGGAATCGGAATATGCATGAATGTCAGAGGACTGTGAGATAGATAGACGAAAGCCATAGTCCAAAGTACCCTTAACATACCGTAACACACGTTTTAAGAGACCCCAATGCTCAACTGCCCGAGCGTGCATAAACTGGCATAGACGGTTCACTGCATAGGAGAGATTAGGGCGTGTAATAGTTAAGTATTGGAGAGCCCCTGCTAAGCGTCGATACTGAGTGGGGTTATCAAAAGTTTCATCAGATGGAGTGACTGCTTTAATAATAGAAGTTGGAGTGGTGAGCGGTTTGCAATCAGTCATTCCGGCCCTGTTTAGAAGATCACCCATATAACAACGCTGAGAGAGTAAACAAAGCCCATTACTGAATAGAGTTTCAATGCCCAAGAAAAAAGGATGGCCGACCGAGATACCGTATTTTTAAAGCTGTAGCTAGTCGCTGAATAAGAGTGTGAATGAGACTAGAGTCATTTCCCATCATTATAATATCCCACATATACTAGCAAAAATACTCTAGCGGTACCAGCGGAGTAATGAAAAAGAGACACATCAGTTTTTTGAGGCTAAAAAAACCTGTAGAAAGCAAAAACTCGTGAAGACGTTTGAACCAAGCACGTGGAGCCTGTTTAAGGCCATACAATGAACGCCGAAGATGACACACATGATTTGGATGCCCAGGTTCCTCATACCCAGGTGGTTGCCGCATGTATACAGTTTCAGCCAAATGCCCATTTAAGAAGGCATTATGAACATCAAGTTGCCTTAGGGTCCAGTTATGAGAGACTGCAAGAGAGAGGAGGAGCCGGACCGTCGTGGGTTTGACCACAGGACTAAAAGTGTCAAAGAAATCCTCCCCCTCTATTTGATTAAACCCTTTGGCTACAAGCCGTGCTTTATAACGTTCAATAGACCCATCTACCTTGCGTTTGGTGCGATATACCCACTTACAACCAATAATATTCATGCCCGGTGTTGCGGGAACAGGTCCCATGTGTGATTGTGAAGCAAGGTATTAAGTTCTTGGTCCATGGCATCACGCCAATGAGGGTGGACCAACGGCCTAGGTGTAGCAACTTGGATCAGTGGGGCCCATGTGTGCTACAAGAGCAGGAATTGTTCATCGGTACCATGTGTCATATGTCGGAGACGCATTTCATGAGCCCGTTGTTGCGGGTCAGTAACCTTATGCCTTCGAGTGGTGCGGTTGCCACCAGTAGCTGGTGGTAAGACTCGAGTGGAACCGGAGGGTCAGGTGCGACATCAGTGGACGGTATAATTGGTCCTGAACCCCACGGTACAGTAGAATCAATTGACGCACTGTATCCTGTTCATTTAAAGTTGTAGAAAAAGGAAAAACAGTTTCGTCAAACCGGACATGACGACAGATAAAAGTCTTTTCAATAGCACGGTTTAAACAACGATACCCTTTAAAGGAAGTAGGATAGCCTAAAAAGACACATGAGGCAGACCTATACTCGATTTTGTGATGGTTGTAGGGCCGTAAGTAAGGGTAGCATAAGCACCCAAAGACGCGAAGGAATGTGTAGTCGGGAGTCATTTTGTGCAACTGAAAATATGGAGTGTTGAATTGTATGGCTGACAAGGGATGCGATTTATGAGATATGTAGCTGTTTCAAAGGCGGAGTCCCAGTATTTTAACGGAACGGACCCCTGAGCTAAAAGTGCTAACCTGGTCTCAACAATGTGTCGATGCCGGCGCTCAACATGGCGTTTTGCTCGTGGGTGTATGCACAGGACTGTTGATGTACAATCCCAAGAGTATTGAATAAATTGTGCAAACGGCGAATCATCCCCCTAATTCAGATTGGATGACCTTGATAGAACTGAAAACTGACGTTCTACCATGCCCGAAAAATATCAAACACCTATATAAATATATATATAGTATATATATATATATTATATATATATATAATTATAATTAGTTTACACGAAGTAGATAATACCAACAAAACGAGTTTGGTCATCCACGAATAAAAAAATAACGAAAGCCATATGCTGAAATAATGGTGCAGGGCCCAAATATCTGAATACACTAGATCAAGAAGCAGCTATACTAGTTGTATTTTATTCCTATCTAAAGAAAGACGACTAGACTTCCCAACTGACAAGCCGAACAAAGACTCGGAGAGCTTAATTTTTGTGGTTAACTGGACAAGACTGGAGTGCACGTTGCAAGAACGATTATGCGGGGGCCTAAAACGACAATGCCAAACAACGAAGGAAACCCGAGCCGACAGAAACGCCAAATGGGACTGCGGAACAGTTAAAGAGTAGAGACCACCCGAACTAGGACCCTTAAGCAGCACCACCCTGGTTGTGCGGTCCTTCACAACAAAATAGTGAAAATACTCAGTATGAAATTCAAAAAAGACGTTATTGTCAGTGGTGAACCGATGAACAGATAATAATAAAACGGAAATATCAGGAACATGTAGAATGTTGGACAGTTTTAAAGGTTTAGAGACAGATGGTATCGTTGCACAACCAGTACTAGAAATACTTAAACCTGTACCGTTACCAATGCGAAGGACGTTGTTGCCGGTGTAACCCTCAGATTGCAACATCATGGCCGGATTAGGAGTGGTGTGAGGGGATGCGCCGGTGTTAGATACCAAGCCGCATCCTCTGGTGGAGAACTGCCGTCGGAAGGAACTGCGACATTTGCCTGCGGTGGTAGCCATGTGACCGGCAAATTTGATAACGGGGAGAGCCACCATGGCCACGGCCTTGGCCACCACGACCACCACCACGGTTCTGCTACTGATTGGGGCGACCACCACCGCGATCTGTCTGCCTACACCATTATGCCTGCCCCGAGTGGCAACCATAGCCATAGGAGCTCCAGTCCCCGGACCGGTCAGAAAGTCGTTGGAGTGGATAAACGTCTGAGCTTGTAGGTAGTTCGACAATTGAGGGAGAGTGACCGGAGTGCCGGTTACAGCTAGAGACGAGGCCATCGCCCGGAATTCCGGCCGGAGCCCCCTAAAAACGTACAGATTCTGCTCGTCAAGGCATCGGCCGGCCGGCCTGCGCTAGGTCTTGAACGAGAAGTTGGGCTCGGTCGAGATACTCGGCAGTTGACATCTCCCCTTGGCGAAGCGCCTGAAATTGGCCAAGATGGTTGAAGCACCGGATCCTCGTCGATGAGCCTAGAGCAGTCTCGATGGAGCACCATACTTCCCTTGCGGTGGAGCGGCCAACCGCAAGATACATGACCTCCTCGGAGAGGGAGGAGATCAAGAGTGATAAGATGACTGGTCTTGTTGAGTCCATACGAAGAAGGCCAGATTGGCAGCGGTGGACGTGGCTTCATCGGAGGTGCCGACGGCGGGAGTGGAGACAACCAACGCCGGTGGGCACGGCGTGGTTCCATCAACAAAGCCGAGAAGGCCCTGAACCCGGAAGAAAGGGATGAGCTGTGTACGCAGAAGAGATAGTTTCGTGTCGTCAGTTTGATCGACACGAAATGGTGAGCCGAGGTAAGGTGGTTTGGGGCGGATCGGCGGCGCCGGTGCAGCGGGAGTGCTCATCGTTCTTTCGGATGAATTAGCAGCCATTGGATGAGGACGGAAAAAGTTATGTGAGAGAAAATTGGAGCCTAAGTGCCTAACAATCTGATACCATGCGAATGTATATCTTGTATTATAAAAAATAACTCATAAGGAATATTACAATATATAATCTTGACTATGGCTACTCTAAACAAGGTAAGTATCAATTTACATAATGTAGAGAATTGTAACAGACAATTACAATGATTTACAATGATTGATTGGATATACATTAATATAGCTAACTTTATCTAACGTTCTTGGCTTTCACTCATGGGTAGTAGATATTGCATTGTCTTCCTCATCAATCTTTCCTGCAACATAATCAAACATTATCATCAAGAGGTAGATGGCCTTGTGGTGGCATCCCTTGATATCAAGGACTAGACACTTGAGAGAAAAATAAGCACATGTTCTTCAATTCATTTGGCACTTGTTGAAAATCATTTTTGACTTGTACCCTCCTAGGATAATTTTGAGGATTATGAATGAAATGTCTTGCTTCATGGTCTTGTGTGTATCATGAGGAGCATTTTGAGAATTTTAGAACATGATTTTGTAATTGTATTTTTTTTTTCCGGAATATCACGAGTAGCATCTTGGCTTGTACTCTCCGTGGCTACCCCTTTTTGTTGAAAAATGTCACATTAAATTGCTCCCTTCTCCTTTGCTTAACCTCTCTTTCAATTTCCAAGCCAAGTGATAGATAATTCTTTGATGCTTTTCTTGAGTCTTAGCTTTAGAACTTGTGGATCGAGTTAAAGGAGTTCCAGCACATGACTGCATTAAACTAGCTAGAGGCCTAGACCAGTTAGTTAGAGCAGTAAATGTTGTATCCTACCTATACAATAAAATGCACAGTACACTTGAAATTAAAGTAGTTTAATTTTATTTCATGATCTCCGATCCCCTAGGAGGAAGTACAGTCATTTATTATTGATTATATTTATAGCAATTTTTGCAATTTAATTGCTTTGCTATAAAGTTGGGAAACCTTTAAGCCTTCCTAAAGTTGATTTCCAGAGGGGTATTGCTGAGAACCAAACGCCTTTGTCCTCCTTCCATCGAGATGCCAACATCTTGGCATACATATGAGCAGTAATTACACACACTTGGACAATACATAAACTTATAGGCATTTGTTGTTTTAACAATCTTGAACCAGTTGCTTAGAGTTTGTTGACCAGGATTGCCTTTACTGCCGCCATCTGTAATATAATGAGTAATGTCATATGATGAAGGATCTCCAGTAATCGTCCACACCTTAGACTCAGGGCATCCTGTGTATACATCAGGGAATTCGATGTTGAGATCAGTCCACTCACGAATCCCCTTTTTGTGAGTTAACTGGGTAGAATTGTATAGTATTGCCCACCAGTAAACGTCGTCTTGGACCACACTTTGCGGGCAACTCTGGTTCCGGTGGAAGCTAGGTCAAGCCCACCACCCTGGTCCTGGAGAAGTGGTACAACATAGTACTTGACACCGGCTCGGACAATCTTGCCGCGGATATCAAGCACTGCGTCCTGTGCTTCTATAACTTCACAAAGCAAGATGGAGAAGAGGAAGAGAGAAAGGAGGAAGAATGGTGTCTTCATTGTGGCAATTGGTTTATGGAAATGTGTATGGTATTGGTGTGAGGGATGGGAGGGAAGAGGCATATATGCATGATATTTATAGGTGAGTGAGAGCACATTGGTAGGATTGTTACAGGGAAATGTTCCTGGGAGTTTGAAATTGTTACCTATATGAAAGATCAGTTGGTGTTTAATGCCAACTGATTGATTTTTCATCAACGGGATTTAACATTCAATTCTTTTGGATTTTGTAATCCAATTGCTGAATTTTTTCGTTTTTTAATATCATTACAGAGTAGTATATATTCTATACTTTTTTTTTTTTTATTGTTACAATTTAAAAAGTCAATATCTCACCACCAGCAGAATTCGTCATGTGACCTTGGTAGATTCACATATATATTTGGTTGAATGTTATATCCAATTATTATGTTTGGTTGACTTTTTCTATTGTCATTATTTTTATTGATTTTTAACTATTGATTTTAGTTAATCCAGTGGTCAAGATCTATCCACAGTCTGCACCAAGCTAGGGAGGCTGCCGCTTCATATAAGTAAAAATGTTAAGGATATATTTAATTTAGAGTTTTAATAATTTTACCGACTTCTTAATAATAAAAAATAGATAAAAATAAATAAAACTAAATTCAATAAATAGTCTCAGTAAAGATGCTACTGACTCTTTATACCTTCAGTAGGTTATAAATGGATACTGCATTGTAATAGAGTTAGTGGCATTAAAAAAAATTTCAATAAATATTTTTCAAATAAGTCATTTTTTGATTCCTATAAATTCTACAAAGAGTTTGCAAATAGTCTATAATAATTAATTAAAATCTATCATTTTAATAATCTATAAAAATCATTATCGAGTACATTTTATAATTCAATTTTTTGGTAACATTTAATAACAATACTAAATGTTCTATTAAATACATAAAAGAAAAAGATAGTGGGGAGTCGCTAAAGGTCACTAGAAATGGGTAAGTTGGATAGCTCCGCAACAAGGTTGGGTGAAGCTCAACATTGAGGGCCTCATTTGCAATGAAGGGGGCCTTTGGATCAAGGGGTTTGCTACTAAGGTGGGGACTACTGATAGTTTCGTAGAGAGTTGTGGAGCCTAAAAGAGGGTTTATGTCTCTGTCTGAATGAAAGGTTCGATAAGGTTTGGATCGAAATGGACTCAGCGGCGGTGGTGGCTATTCTAAACGGGGTTCATGATCAGGTTGAAACGGTTGGGACTCTCATTAAGGATTGCTTGGACCTTAATTAGGAAACAATTTGCCATGACTCGGGTCTTTCATGTGGAGAGGGAAGGGAACAAATGCGCGGATTGATTAGTCAATATGGGTCAAATGATTGACTGGGGTACGCTCACACTTGATAATGCCCTGGCGGAACTAAATGGTTTGCTCATGGCAGATTCACTTAATGTGCCTAGTTAATTTAATCTCCGTATTAGCCTTTAAGGTAATGCTCTCGGTGGAGGGCTTCAGATGTACCCAAAAAAAAAAAGTTGAATTAAAAAATAATAAGAAAACATTAAAAAAAAACAATGAAAAATAATTGATTTAATCAATAATAATGACTAAATAATACTTAGCTTGTAGAATAGGATAGGGAGTAATAGTTTTGAAGTGAAAGCAGTCGAACAAACAACATTGGATATGCATTGATAGTAAATACAAGCATATTTTATGTATTAAAGTCAGACAGTTGATTTGTTAACCACAAATTTAAAAATTTAACGGGAATGGCCTATTGACTTTCTTGTTTTGAACAGGTCAGTTATAGACAACTTAAAATGTTTTATCTTTTTATGGCAATTTAACGACTGTACTAATCACATTGCAGAATTTACTTTTTTTTTTTTTTTTGAAAATCATTGCAGAATTTACTTAGTAACACATTCATTTAATAATGCGGATTTTTCTTTGTAATCAAAAAAGAATAATATTTTATTTAGATGAGACATGGTATATTAGGAGTTTGGCACAGTAAACGGATCGGATTCGTTTCATTAATTGTTTTTGACTAAGTACAGTTAGATTATGTGACTAAAGGATGTTGGACTTAATTTAATCTAATACAATAATCTATTGCATATGCCGTCGTAATTTTTGATTTAATTAAAGTAAATTATATATAATTCATTTTAATTTATACCTTTTCGCAAAAATCATTGATTAGTGAATGTGCAGACATTTTAATTTATTTTAGTCAAATAAAGCAGCATCCCTTTCAGCCAACTTTTCTTCATCTTTGTTGATCATCTCCAATCAATGGGTTTTGTGAGATTCTGTGAGTTGGATCCAAAAACGAGTTTGATGATCTTTTTAACTAAAAGATAAATTTAAAATTAATTTTTAAAAACAATATGTTACAAGTCATTTTATGTTATAATCTCATAACTCAAAAGGTGGGACCGATGCCCTTGATCAAACACTTCTATACACCACCCTCAAGTCAATCCCCCGTACAGAGTGTTAGAATATAATGGCTGTGAAGCTATACGTGAACGACGAAGCAAAAGGGATGAAACTGTTAGAATATTTTTTTTGAGGAAGGGATGAAGACAATGTGTATAGATATATATATATATATATATATATATAGAGAGAGAGAGATACGTTTTTCTTTATTCAGACCGACGTTTTTCTTTATTCAGAACATACGACGTCGGTTCTGACTAGAACTGACGTCTTAAGTCTTTCAATTTTAAAAAAAATTATTTACACCATAAAACGTCACTTCTTGGGAGAACCGATGTCTTAACTCTTTGTTCTTTTTTAAATTTATTTAGAACAAAGGACGTCGATTTTACATATAACCGAAGTTGATGTCTTATTATTTTTAAGAAAAATATTTATGACGTCGGTTTTTACCAGAACCGACTTGTAAATATTATATATCATTTTTGCTTTATTTTATTGACATTATATGTCGATTTGTAAAACCCGATGTTATTGGGTGATGTAGTGATCCTTTTTTTGTTGTGTTTTTTTTTTTGAGATTTATTTAGATTCATTTCATACTGAAAATTATTGTTTTGACCATTGAAAGTAATTTAAATCAGTCGAAAGCAAAAAGTGGTCGGAAATAGACAATGTTTTTCGGATACCAAAAGTGGTCGGAACAAGGCTTTCGGACTTGATTTAAGATCACTTTCAGGTGGTTAAAAATTTCATCATTTCAGTAGTAATTTCACATACTGTAGCTTCATTTTAGCACAAATAAAATATCATTTCAACAATGAACTACATTTTTATTTGATAATATACACTCAATAGATGCGACATATTATATATTCAGTTTTATTTTAGATAATTTTAGTTATATTTATTCTGAGCATATCACAAATACGAGTTTGTAAAAATAATAACGGTCACTATTTTTATTTAAAGAAACGGTCGTTTTGAACCATAGTCCACACAAATATGTCGACCAGATCTAACGTATAACAATTGCATTGTTCTGGTGGCAATATGAACAGTTAGAAACACAAAGTATATCATAAAATCTACTAATTTGTGGACTAATTGCTTGAATCCCTTCACCCCTCGATTTCACTATTCTATTCAATCATTTCAATAGTACAAAATTGGCATCTGTACACTCGTACAAGGGTATTCGCTACACTTGTAAAGTGTATTATGTAATTGTTGCAAAAAAGCCAAGCTTTCCGGACACTTTCACTATGTAGGAAAATATAGAATTGTGATATGTTTTTGCGGATTTTTTTTTTTGTATTTTAATTTCACCGTGCAAAAATATTTGTGTCGATATACCAATTATTAATTAATTATAATATTATATATAATATAGTGTAATATAATAGTTTGTATCGATTATGTTTTTTTTATGATTCATTGCTTAAACTCGAACAAATAGTTGCTCAATTAATAGTTAATGTGTAGATGTACGCATCTGGTGCTGAAACTTTGGAAATTTTATATATCCGTGTTTTTAGGATGTATATAAATTATAAATTTTGGAGATATATATTGTTTGGGAAATCGGATTCATCAAGATCTTGATCAGTGTTGTGTAGTTTGTAAGCTCTCCCGTGCATATGCTATCTCTACACTTTGGTTTCCGTATCGGCATAGCTTGGTTGAAAATTCATATTGTTATTAACTTAGTCGTGTCGCTAGAGAATTCCGTAGCCTCTACTCTTGTATTATTTATTAAAGATTCTATTGGGAGAGACAAATACACCCTCAGACAAATGAAATAAGAAGTGAGGGTGTTTGTGTAATTAGGCTAGCCAACAGTCTGTTACAACTGATTGTAACTGCCTTTAACGCTCAAATGGCTTTGTACTTAAGCTTTGCTTTCTTATCCTTTTTGAGCTAATGAAACAGTGTTACTCTTTTCATTCTCAATCCCATCTTCTTCATCTGAATACTTTCTGCTTAGTTCATTATGGTATCAGAGCTCCGATCAGGGGGTTACGTCGCAACAGTCGTCGGAGAACCTAGCCATGGAGTTCATCCGGCAACAATCAACGGCCAGATCTCCAGATCACGCACCACCAGTAGCAAATAGCCAGAGCATTCCAGTTCCGCAGAGGAACAACAATGAAGACATTGAGAACCTCTATATTTGAGTGCCAACGAGAATCCTAACGCTGTTCTCGTCAAGTCCTGTGCTCATCGGTAGCGAAACTATGCGTCTTGGAGCTCGATGCGTGTGGCCTAGAGGTCAAGAACAAATGGGGGCTGGTTGACGGAGTATTCCGGCGCCGATAGAACTCACATCCAATTGTGTGCTTGGCGTAGATGCAACTTAATCACGTCCTCATGGATCCTGAGGTTCGTTCACACATCCATAGCGCAGAGCGTGATGTATATAGGCGAAGCAAAGAAACCTGAACGATCTCAGAAGAAGATTTTTACAACGAGATTCACACGGATCTTATCTCTGCAGAATGAAATATATGGACTGACCAAGGAGGATTGTCCGTTAACGAGTACTACACCAATGCCGCACTTTGGAGGAAGAGATTGATGCTCTTCAACCCCTTCCAATCTCCAACTGCACGCCACGGTGTGCCTGCAACTGTGCTTATGATCTGGTAGCTGAAATCAGAAAGGATCGAGAGATTGATCACGTTATTAGATTCTTACAAGGTCTGAATGAAGAGTAACTCTTTGAAGTCTGGAGTTCTTGTTCTTGAGCCCCTCCCCGAAATGCCACAAGGTGTTAGTCATGCGGAAAAGTCTCGAGAGACAACTTAGTTACAGTAACTGAGTCATCTTGAAGCAGAGATTGGACACGCAAATGCAGTTCAGAATGAATAGAGACAACCTGATGAACTGATTGCTACTGCTGCCAATTTCTCTAATGGCAAGAGGTTCATAAACTGAGTGAAGGACGCAAGCACTTGCTAAGTGTAACATTTGTGGGATGAACGGACACCCCATTGAGAAGTGCTACCAAGAAGCACGGGGTAATCCCAGGGATTGGGTGCCAGGTATATCAAACGGGAAACACTACCACCAATGCAGTGGCAATCTGAACTCTCAGATCATCTGTGCAGAATCAATCTTTATATTCCCATCCTCCAATAATCAGATTGGGACACAAACACCATTCACAAATGCGCTGTCCCTACTACTCTAAACTCAGCATCAACCAGTGCCAATGTATCACTAGGTCAATTTAACAGTAATGCTATATCTGGAAGGCAAAGTATGCCATTATTTCTATCTTCTTAATTTGTTGAGTGGAATCATGATTCAGGGGTCTAACATCCCAACATATCTTATATGCTCCTATTAACTATTTGTGAATACCATGCTGTGAAAAAAAGGGTATGGTTAATCTACATGGGATTGTGTGCTGTTGACTTAAATGGGAGTGTAAGTTAAATAATCATCTTTGGCGGGTAGAGGTGATGCCTTTACATTCTTCATTCAAATATCAACAATCATATCAGTGAATAACTTTGAAATTCTTCTCATCTTGTTTTTCCTGTGGTCAGTGTTTCTAGGCCATGGGGAGATGATTGGCTTTGCTAAAGAGCGATAAAGGGGTTTGTACCTGCTTAACACCAGTGCTAATTGTTGGTCAATGTATATTTGATGATTCTATGACATTTTATATACGTTGAGCTATGTCAACGATATTAGGGCACCTCTACTTGATAAAATGCCTACTTTGACATTCTCTCCCACTAATCACAACGAGCATGATTTGTGTAATTGCCTCTTGCACAAAAATGAGATTTCCTTTTCTTTGCAATACTTGATCTGCGGCCTGTTTTGGTCTTGTCACAATTGGACATCTGGGGGAATTTCACATCAAGTTTAAATGGGAAGATAACTTCTTACCATTGTTGATGGCATGTCTCTAGATTTCTCCAATGTTGAAATCATGAGAATAAATTAGCAAACAATGGGAACTGATTTAAGGACTTTATAAGATGGTTCAACTTTGGGTATCTTATAAAAAAATAAGGTGACAATGGTTTAGAGTTCAGATGCAGGATGAATTGATAAAACGTAACCATTCATCACCAGTCATGTGTGAATACTCTCAACAGATGCGGTGTTGAAAGGAACACCACATGTTTGGCTATTGTCGAGCTCTGGATTTCAAGCCGGCTTCCTCTGAATTTTGGGGGCAATGTGTTGTTCATGCAGTATATATTCATTAACAGGCTCCCTCTGTAGGTCATTGGTTGGTCAAGTCCTTACTACAAGCTCTATGGTAAGAATCACTGACCTTACAACATGAAAGTTTTTGGATGGTTATGCTATGCTAACTTTATCTACTTCAAGACAAAAATGGCACACGAGTAGAAAATCTGTTTTCATCGGTATACCTGCAGGTGTGAAAGGTTATATCCTGTATATGATGTCAATGCCAAGATCACTTTCATATCCGTGATGTGGCATTTTATGAGAATCAATTCCTCTTGATCCAGAATGATGAAACACTATGAACTAGCTCACAGAATATGGAGCCTTCCACTGCCAAATATTTCCACAACAGATTTTGAGATGTCCATTTCACATGAACCATCAGCCATGTGAAAAGAGCTATGAACAAGATTTCGTTCGGTCACCATCAGAAAGTTCAAGGATATTATTTTGCACGAAGTTCCCCCATGATGTTAGCAATGCAAAGCCACAGTGGCAGTGACCATGTTGATGATATTGAATAATTCATGGACAGCTCTAATCGGACTCTACCTCCTCTGTTGCGGTCTAGCACAAAGGCAGCCATCTAGCAGATTGCAAGAATATTGTGACAGTGCATTCAACAGAGGTCTCACCCCATTCCTTATCAAAGGTGATGACTATGACACTCTTGAGCCATCCATAGCTTTTTCTATGGCAGTCACATCCACACCGAGCCAAGATCATATAACCAGGCTGTTAACATGCATGCTGGAAGGAGCTATGTCTGCAGAGATTAGAGCTCTTCAAGAAAACAGAACCTGGGAACTCACCGAGCTACCACCGGGAAAGATTCCTATAGTTGCAAGTGGGTATACAAAGTAAATTAAAGGTCGATGACACGGTTGAAAGATATAAAGCGAGGCTTGTGGCGAAAGGTTTCACACAACAACTAGGAGTTGATTATCTCGAAACGTTCCCCCGGTTGCTAGGCTAACAACAATCCGGACATTCATATGCACAGCTATTTCCAAATCATGGCACATCCACCAATTGGACATCAATAACGCCTTCTTACATGGTGACCTCAATGAAGAAGTCTATATGGTGTTACCCCCCGGTTTTGAGTGTGAAAAGCCGAAACAAGTGTGCAGGCTATTACGCTCCTTATATGGTTTGAAGCAAGCAAGCCGCCAGTGGAACGCAAAGCTTAGCTCAGATCTTACTCATATTGGTTTCAGACATCTCAAGCTGACCCCTCTCTATTGACAAAAGGTGATGGCAACAGTTTCATTGCCCTTCTTGTGTACGTTGACGATATACTCGTTGCTAGTTCTAACATGAGCTTATCACAAGTCTGAAGCAATTCTTGGACACCACTTTTAAAATCAAAGACTTGGGACCTCTAGGCTACTTCCTAGGGATTGAAGCACACATGGGAAAAAATGGTTTAAGCTTGTGCCAGAGGAAATATGCACTGGAAATATTAGAAGAAGCTGGTTTCCTTGAGTGCAAACCGGCAGCTACACCCATGATTCCAGGTCTAAAACTTGTACACGATGAAGGTACCTTGCTCAGTGATGCTAGCATGTATAGAAGGTTGATAGGGAGACTTCTATACCTTACTGCCACTAGGCCTGATATCGCGTATGCCCTCCAACAGTTCAGCCAGTTTGTAGATGCTCCTACAGACATACATTTGACAGCGGCTCACCGAGTGCTACGTTATATTAAAGCCTCACCTGGTAAGGGATTAATCTATCCCTCACAAACAAGTTTACATATCAAAGCCTTCTCGGATTCCGATTGGGCAGTATGCAATGAAACACACAAATCCGTCACTGGTTTTTGCATTTTTCTTGGCTCCTCTCTTATATCTTGGAGATCAAAGAAGCAAGCAACTGTCTCACGCTCCAGTTCAGAAGCTGAATACCGTGCTCTTGCAGCCACCGTGTGTGAAATACAGTGCTTACATACTTACTCCATGATCTCAAAGTCTCGATTACTAAGCCTGCAATTCTATTTTGTGACAGCAAATCTGGGTGGCTATTGCAGAGAATTATGTCTTCACGAACGCACCAAACATAGAGAGATCGATTGCCATGTGGTTCATGAGAAGATAACCAAAGGATTGATCAAGCTCATATCTGTTTCAACTGAGAATCAAACGGCTGACGGCTTCACAAAGCCTTCCCCACGTCTTTGTTTCGCAGCTTCATTAATAAGCTTGGCATACAAAACTTGTACGCTCCAGCTTACCGGGGGGTATTGGAGAAGACAATACACCCTCAGATGAAATAAGAAGTGAGGGCGTTTGTGTAATTAAGCTAGCCAACAGTCTGTTACAACTGATTGTAACTGCCTTTACCGCTCAAATGGCTTTGTACTTATGCTTTGCTTTCTTCTCCTTTTTGAGCTAATGAAACAATGTTACTCTTCTCATTCTCAATCCTATCTTCTTCATCTGAATACTTTCTGCTTAGTTCATTAGATTCTGTCACAATTAGTCTTCTTGTGAACGCTCTCTCTATTGCTAGGATTCAATACCGACAAAGCTTGGTTGAATCTTTTACTTCACAAAAATTTGTGTGATTTCAACTCACTAATCTCGATCTAACTGAGATTAGCCATTGATTTTCTATCTTGAGATGAATCTGATTTCTCGTTAATTACCGTGAAGAATTCTGTTTGTCTGAAGTTAAAAGTGTTGTTGTGATATGGTTCTAAACTATATGTGTAATTGAAAATGTAATATATAAACTATACAATGTAATCTTTTATTTTTTAAAAAATGTAATTAAGTAATTATTATGCCTAGTGCCTTTGGGAAAACAAAATACAATATATAACATAATAATTTATTAAATATGTTCTAAAATTTATATGATATATAATTATTAAATTTTTACAATAACATAAATAATAAAACGAAAATTTGACCAACATACACAAATAAAGAATATTACATGATTAATGTTACAAAGATATGACACAAAACAAAATACAACGCTAATAATTTACAATAACCATATTATTAATACTATTATTAATAATATTATATTAATATTACTAAATATCATAATTAACAAATGTAAAAACAACATTAACAACAACCTAATAGTTTTAATGAAATTATTATTAATGAAAATTTAATATAAAATAATTATATATAATATATTATTATTATTAATATAACAATAATAACAATAATAATAACATCAATACTAATAATATTAATTACACATGTGACCAAATAAAAATAATAAATAATAATAATAATAATAATATAATAATAATAATAATAAATGGGACGGTCAACCAAAACCCCAAATCTGTTTTCAATACATCCATCCATTTCCAAAAGCTTCACTGCTTCCAGGCTGATTTTTATTTTTTGATCCCATTCTTGTAAATAAACAAGGCCTACCAAAAGCACAATCTTTAAAATTAATACCGTAATTTTTTCTAATAATAATAATAATAATAATAATAATAATATAAGGTAGTAAAATATTGCTGTGCACGAGAGAGAAAGACAATGTTATGAAATAAATTACAACTATAACAATAAGTTTATGTATCTTTTATAATTAAAATAAAGAAGGAATTAAACTTCTTTATGAGCTAGTGTTTCCAAGATTCAATTGAATTATCATCTCATTGTCTTAGTTTTTTTGTTTATGAAAATGAAAAAGAACCATACAAATAACATACTGAGTAAACACTTAATACAATTAACACAATTCTAGTTCCAACTAAGAACTAACATCATTTACTCTTATTAAATTTTATTTTATAGTTATGTTCAAACTTATAAAAAGAATCCTTGTGATAATTAGAATTGTAGTATAAAATTTTTATTAGATTTAAGTGTAATATTAATAATTAGAGTTGCGGTTTGGGTATTACCTGTACAGCTGCACCAGTAAATCCCCACGGGGCGGGATGGGATAGGAATTTCAATCGCGCGGCGTGCGGGTACAAGGAGTGGGTTGGGAATGCGGGTGCATGAGCGAGGGATATATCCCCCGCACCCGCCCCACCCATTTGCCATTCCAAGTAAAATGTATTAAAAGTGCATCAAGTAATGTACACTGAGCATCAATATTAAGTGCTAAAATGTTATCATCAGTTGTACCACACGTTATCATTAAATGTACTAATGTAAAACACATTATCATTAGGTGCACCAATGTTAAAGCGGTAAATTAATTACACTATTTTGTGAAAATGGTTGCGCGTTTATGTAATTTTACTTAGCTTGCAGTTTTTACTAGCACACTTACATCAATTACTTGCACTTTTAATACATATTATTTACACTAAAATTTTAATTATTTATAAAAATATCACTGCATTATGTTTTAAATTATATCTGATTCGTTAAATTTGAACACCTGAGCATCTGAACATTCCCCTTTGACAATTCTTTGCAAAAAATGGCGTAGTTTTATATTTTAATTACTAGCCTAGTCTAGTCTCTATTACAAGTTTCGACCAACTGAGTCAGCTAAGCCAACTAGCTTTGCGAATATAATTGACAAGTCTCCAATTGATTTCACACTTGACTTTTTGGTGCTGTCTTAAGGCAAATTATACCATAGATCGGGTCTACTTTATATTGTAGACTTAGTACAAAAATAACTTTCAGATTTTATATTTATAGTTGACATATTTTGTACTTGTAGTTGATAGAATGAGAGAAGGGTTTTCTGTATTACGTAGCATAAACAACCATAGTACAAGTAAAAGTTATAAAGCCTATACAGGATAACACTCTAAGTAGAAATATAACTGAAGTACAATTCCTAGAGTCCTAATACACCCCCTCAAGGTCAATGGTGATGGGACACAATATTGAGCTTGTCATGAAAAAACTCAAACTGCGGAGCCAACAATGGTTTAGTGAAGATATCCGCAAGCTGATCCTTGGTGGAGATAAAATTAACCTGCAAATCCCTGGAAGCCACCTTATCCCGTACAAAGTGAAAGTCTATCTCCACGTGCTTTGTCCGAGCTTGGAACTCTCGATTAGCTTAGAGATAAGTCGCCCCCAAATTGTCACACCAGAAGCTAGGCAGACGATCCAAATGCAGACTGATAGATACCCTCAAATCAGACACCTAGTCTGGAGGATGAGCAAGGTAGTCGATTTTTAGCATGGTACGATACATGTAAATTTGGGAAGAAAGGTGATACCCACTGTTACTGGCAACCAGTTGTCCAGCGGACTTCGGTTGGGCTCGGGTAAAGTGACTAGGCTTGGTAGTCGGTGTGTCCTCCACTGGGTTCATGCATAGGAATCGGTTGGGTGACCAGTTTCGGTAGTCGGTGTTTCCCTGACCGGATCCCCATTGGGAAGTCGGATGGGCGACCAAGCTCAGTAGACAGTGTGTCACCGACCGGGTACTCCTTGGGGACTCAGCTGAGCGACTAGGCCCATCGGTCATTGCGTCCTCGCTTGAGTGTCGTAGCCCCTCCCTGGGTCATCTCTCAGGCAGTCATTGTATTGGTGACTGGGCGCTTGTCTAGAGACGGTTTGTAACAACCCGTGTTACGGCCCCTGTATCCGGATTAATTATTTAATTAATTCTGTTACCATATAATTAAGAATGATTTAATTAGACTAGAATCCCCATTAATTAACTAGTGTGGTCCACAATGGACCATAGACCCTTATCCTTAACCAAGTCCCTAATTCTATAAGGAATAGGAGAAGTGGAATTTTACCATTTAGGTCCTAGTTAGGACTCCTAATCTATATATAGGGACTTAGGAAGCATTTAGAAACCCTACCACAGTTAATTCTACCACACAATATATTCCCGAAGGGACCTACAGAGGAATCCCCCGGCCACCAAACGTAGATGAATCCACTAGAGGGAAATCTTAGAGTAGAACCTTAGTAGCCAAGGATATTAATTAGGTCTAAGAGGTAACCCATGTCTCAACAAACCCTATTTTCCTTACTATATCTTATTCATTGGCTCCTTTGGTAATCATATGTGTAATTCTGTGATTGAGTCTTGATAGAGCCTAGCTTAGGGTTTATGTTAGGTTTATGTGATAATCTTGATGTTTTTGATATTGTGATTAACTATATGAATGTTCTTTTATTTTGATTATGTCTAGAGCTCTAGGGTTTGAATCGTGAATTCCGTATTATGATGTTGTTGGTATATTTGGGTGGGATTGTGCATGATCGGGTGTTGAGTCTAGCCTAGGACTTGTGTTTAAGACTTTGCATATAGATTTCTTGGTATTCGTGTGGTTTCGGATGCTCCTGAACTGTTTAATATTAATTAATGGGAAGTCTTGGCATGTTTAGGAATCGTGTTAGTACGTAATTGGTATGATTCTTGATTTAATTCCGTCAAGTGAATACGTGGTGTTGTCGTTATGTGTTTAAATTGTCTAGACATGATTTCGAGTTCCACGAGTGATCCCGGACCGAAAAGTTTGCATGTGTACTAGGGGATAGGTGTGGGGGGGGGGGGGTGACCACCTGCTGCCCGAAGGCACTGTTCCAGCGGGCAGCCGGCGGGCGGTGATCTGCCCGTCGGCCACACACTGGAATGGCGAGTGGCTTGTCGGCGGACCACCGCCACCTACCTACTGGAAACTCGGCGTGGTTCTTAGTGTTTTTTCCCCATTTGATGTTTCCCCGTGTCCTGTTGTATCTCGTTTTCCGTTTGTCGTGTATGAGTCTCGTTTGTTGTTTTGGGTATCATCCCCTAGAAATTTATGAGTAATGCGTGTCGTTGTTGTTGTGTCTTGATTGTTATTGTGTTGATTGATTGAATGGTGATGAGTATCATGGTCATTGCGCAATGGCCTGTGTGAATGATTATGATGATGATGATGATGAAGATTTGTGATTGGTTGAAATGAAATTGTTGGAGATTGGCACCACTTGTGCCTGGTCCATTGTACTAAAGGTACATGTTAACACACCCGATTTTCACGACATTTTAAAAACTTAAATACGTAGGCAAGGTAACTAACAAACATCATAAAACGTAAACCCAATGGAAGTCTTAAATTAAAAAGGGGTAAAAAGGAAGTGCTATGCACATCCACCTCAAGTGGATGCATAGGCTAGTCTAACAAACATACTATCTTGTTCAACAACCATGGTACATAGGCCCAAAACACTATCTACAAAGTTCAAGGGAGCTACACTACAACCAACTGCTAGCGCACTCGCCATAGCTACTCAAGTCCTGTAAAACAACATAAAGAAAGGGACGATGCCCGGTCAGTGAAATATTGCTGGTAACCCATCAATACGCGTTAAGTAGCATATATAGATAGTATAAATCAAAACCATTTTCGAAACGGAATACAATATATATCAGTTCAAAGTCATAGAGAGAAGTCAACTACAAAGACTCTATTTCACTCTCAAAAGGACAAGGGAAATCAACATCCCAAGACAACATCAAGACAAGAACAACAATAAAAACAGTACAACTCAACACAACTCAAGATGTAGTCTACTGATCACAAAGCAGAAAATATCAAGACCAGGACAACAACAGTAAACAAGTACAACTCGAGGTGTATTCTACTGATCACAAAGTAGAATACCAGTCGATATGCTCATCAGAAAAGGATAGACATTCACACATTGCACTACATGCCAGTGACACTACATGTCACAAGATCCAAAATTCCAACCTTATGCCCTGTTCCAACCTTATGGGCTACCCCTGACCTTATTATAGTTCCAACCATTACCTCCATAACCCCTGTACTCCCTGAGTCTAACCTTATGCCTCCGAAGACCGTCGTCCTCACTCCCAACAATTTCCAACAAAGTCTCCGACATATGAGTACACGAGGGTACCATTCATTTCATTCACACAATCTCCAAACAAGTGAGCCTACGCTCAGATTACACCACCAATTTCATTCATGTCCACCACGAGGACCAACATCTGTACCTTGGTGATTAATGTCCCATACCATTAACCGTGCAATCAAGGTACATCCAATACACACTTTTTCATCACAGGAATCAATCAATGGATCACAACAAAGATATGAAACCATACTCCACAAGGAAGGAATACAATCCGACACCAACGATGGTCAACACAAGTTGCCAACCTCAATAGGAAAGAACAAACCACACACGCTAGCATTTCAACATCAAACTAGCATGCTTATCAAACGGGTAAACCAAACATAGTTCCGAAGAACATACAAGACTCATCATGGTTAAACGAATCACAAGGTTGAACACTTAGCACGATTCAAGACACCAAATCCTACGTGGATTCTTAACATACCGTTCTAGACATACGAAACATCAAGAAGACACTCAAATAACCCAACAAAACAACATCGGGGGGTCAAAACATCAATTACCAAGTCAAAAGAATCACGGGGAACAAATCCCCGAACAACCACAAATATGTACCCCGCGGGTGGAGCCACGGGTAGACCTCCAGTCCTGTTCCGCCCGCGGGTACCACATTGCATGAGACCTGTACCCCGCGGGTGGGGCGGCGGGTGGAGCTCTACCCACCGTTCCGCCTGCGGGTACACCCTGTACCACCAAAATAATCCCTTCGGGGATTTTCAACAACAAGTCCAAAAGACCCAAAATCTTACATAATACAACAATATGACTTGAATCCAAGAAATAGCCAAGCAATGGAATACAAGAACCCTAATAACAAGCTCTAAATATGCATTCTCACAAGACAATGCATCAAATCTCACATTTCATAGCAAAAATCACAAGTAGAAGTCAAGAAATCATCATATAGGTAAGAAAATAGTTTTTGTAAAGCTTGGGTTACCTTTGTAGCCTACTACTTCACTTTTCACACCCTTAAAATCTTCTCTTAAGGCTCTCCTTAACCACCAACTTCATAAACACACCAAAAGACAACAAAGATTCCATCTTTAGAAAATGACACATAAAAAGATACTAAAAACACCAAGAGATCAAGGATTTTACCCTCCCTTATGCACCAGGTTAAGAAAGTATGAATCTTGGAGACCAACTTGTAGAATCTAGGATTGCCCAAAACTTGGCTTGAAGAAGAAGCTACCAAGTTTGTAGAGAGTAGGTGGAACTTTTGTGTTTAGGGTGTTAGAGAAATGAAATGAAGGATGATGCTAGGTTAGCTTGGGGAACAAACATAAGGTAAAGAGACTTCTTTTCCCTTACTAAAGTGGGAAGAGTAAGGAGACTAGGGAACAATTCATAAAGCATAGAGTACAACTCCTTGACTTGAATTGACTAGTCAATTTCTAGTCCTCCGACTATTGAATTTTCAGGATTTTAGGAGTAGATTACCAATTAATCTAGGATTAATTATATAATTAATCCTTAAACGGATTTTGGATTTACGGGGTGTCACATCCTCTCCCCCTAAAACGAAGCTTCGTCCCCGAAGCTTGGGTACGACGAATCCAATCAAAACGGAAAAAATGAAACAACGTTGTGTCAAGAGAAACAAGAACATCTTTTGACCAAAACCTCAAGAATTCAAAAAGGTACAAAATGGTCAAGAAGTCATGGCATTGCAAGAGATTACCAACAAAGTTCCGTGAGCACTACAAACACTAAGGCCAAACACAACAACCAAAACCTCCTAAACAACACTAAAGTTCTAGACTACTAGATTCTAGTAGAATAACCCACAAATCTAACTACCCAACACAACTAACAAACAGGAAAGATAACACAAGGCAAACAACAAAACAACTAGCAAACGGCAACCACATAAAGGTAACAACAAACAAGGGAAGAAAGAAGAGATTACCACCACTCCGAACTAGAAAGGCTCACTTTCCGACTCCTCGGTGTCTTCGTCTGGATCTGCATCGGCTCTTCCTCGGCTAGAACCGGCCTCAAGATGGTCCAACCTCTGGTTGACCGCGACAAACTGTGTCTTCATGTAGGCGAAGCCTTCCTCTACCATTATGTTTTGTTGTCGGAGAAGGGCGACCATGTAACACCCCGTGTTACGGCCCCTAAGACCAAGTAATTAATTAATCTATGACCCATAGAAAGATTAATTTATTATGATAGTTGGGAAAAGGGCCCACCAGATAGTCTGTGGGATCCCCCGCTCCCTAAAGCTCCATTACATAATCCTCAGAAGGATTAAAACCCCATGGCTAATAAATAGGAACTTCGAAGACTATTTAGAATCCCACCCACAATAATCTCTCACCACCAAAGGGCTCCAAGATTCCATAGGAGAAATCAGAAATCACGAAAGCTTTAAAGAAAAGATCCTTCATAAGCCAGGAATTAATTAGGCTAAAGAGTACCTTGTCTCAACAAAACTATTTTCGATAGCTATGATTCCCCCTTAGGGTTCCCCCATAATTTCTGGTGAATGTGCGATTTTATAATGATTATTATGGTATTGATGTATGATTCCATAGGGGATCTTG
>VALG01008023.1:0-15707 GCA_009835305.1 Ipomoea purpurea | reverse complement strand
TTGATGGCTTTATGTGGATGGAAGATGGGTAGGCGGTGCTAAGGGCATATGGAGAGGAGAAAAGTGGCGTGATGGGGTAACGTGGATGGTAGATGATATGGACGGTGTTGGCGTAGGATGGGTGTAGGGTGGGGGCGGGTTGGTGGAAGAATTTGAATGAGGTGTTTTGGCAGGTCGAGGGGGGAGGGAGGGGCTGTACGGGAGACCGGTGCGGTGGTGGCATTAAACCACCCTGCAGGGTGAATTTATGGCCACCTGGTGTGTGTGTTGCAGGAATTGTACGGATAGGTGGGCGGTGTTGGGCACTGTTGGAGGAGGGGAGGGTGCTGTTTATGCCGGAGGTGAGCACGGATGGCCGGATGTGGGAAGGGTGGAGAGGGTGAGTGAGGTTCGAAGACATTGGTATGGTTTGTCGGTACCGATTTTAACGGCAAAAGATGAAAATTAGATTTTATGGGCAGGTGGTTAGCATCTAGTCTGGAAAACCGTGTGCCGTGGTACAGGTATACGGAAATTACAAAGGGGTTGTTTCTTGTTTGTTTTTTTTCCACAAAACAGGATATGATGATGTACGAATGGGCCCTGGGCTTTTGAAAATTAATGCGCTTTGTGTGTCGGGAGGTGAAAGATTGGTGGTGATCAGATGGGAGTGTGGAGCTCTGATATGATTTGATATGTGGTACGCTGCATGATCATTGGGCCAAAGGTATGTACTCGTCTCATACAATTCCATGGAACAGGCAGGGAAAATTTTTGGGGCTCTTTGTTAAGCATGATGGAGTGATTTGGAAGGGACCGCCGCCGTGCCAGGGTAACCTTCCTCGTATTCGGGTGTAATTTCGATTGATTAGGGCCGCTTAGGGAGGGGATGAGGTTTGATGAAAAGAGACGGGACCTACGAACATGGGTAATTCTCAGGTATGAACGAACTTGCATAAGTTTTGACTTTTGTGGATTATATGGGTCACTTGCATTACTTCTGCTTACAAAGCTAGGGAAGCGGGAATCGTAGAAAGGGTACACTTGTACGGTACGGAAATGGTCCCGGAGCGTCCTAGAGCGGGTTTGGGGATAAGGCTGGCTTCACTGTCCGGTAGGCGAAACCACGTCATTGGTAGTAAAAACCTACGTTGTTGACGCAGTAAATGGGAAGTACCCAGGGAGGGTGGGGGAAGTTTCACACCACCGAAAGTATGTCTGAGGATTTGAGGGTGATGGTTTCGGGCGGGTGGCTCAACGACAAAGCGTCGTAGGCAATGTAATGGAGATTCACTGGGAAGAGGTTAACGGTGGAAATGATTGAGGAAGGAACACTGATGGTTTTCAAACTGTCCCATGGCGGGGAGTCTTGGTTGTCCAGCCCGCCATCATCTACATGAGGGGTACGATTAAAGGCTTGGAATTGTCGTGGCTTTGGGCAATTCCCATGCACAAGTTCGGAGAATAGTTGACCCTTGGGGTCCCGTAGAAGAAGCCAGATTTGTGTTCTTTGATGGATAACCAGGTGATTCGGATGTTTCAGCAGGAAAGAGTCCGTGTCAGGCTTGGTTATGATTGGTTGTTTATGTGTATAATGAAGATTTGGATGGTGGGGTATGTCACTCTTTTGGAAGAAGTACAACTACGTCAAGATTGTGTCGAGGGTTGCGTCGGCTGCAAACCATATTGATATTGGAGGTATGTATTGAATGGTAATTATGGGTATGACATGTGTATGGATGTCCGGATCGAAGTAAGGAGGAGAGGAAACTCTGGGGACTGACTGCTTATGTTGAGGTAAGCTCTGGGTTGAGCCACCATGGGTGGTGATAGGGATTGTAATTAATTTTCTTACACATGTAAACAAGAGGGGAGAAATTCCTAATACCCGAATAGCCTCTTACGAGGGTTTGGGGTAAACCATTGATGTGTGCGGAGTTTTTGTTGCAGATGCCGATGCGGGCGCCGAAAGTATTCACATTGGGATTAAGAGTAAACAGAACGGTGAAATATGAATACAGAGAGGCTAAGGAATTAGTGGCTTATTCGGAATGAGTGGGGGTGGGTATGAATGAGGATGCATGGGGGTGGAGAATCTGCCAGACTATGGAATCAGACACTCGGCTCTGTTCCTCGGTATAAATTGCTCTCATCATGACGTAGAGTAAGAGGACCGAGGAGGTTTGATTTGAAAATGCCATGGTTATTGGATGAGGGGGTCAAGGAGGTGGTTGAGACGCCTGGCAGGGAGGGGAGGCCGGGTGGCTGTGTGCACGGTCAGCAGTTTTGTGGTATAAGGTTGATGCGATGGGGGGGAGGGACCAATTTTCTCATTAAGTTTGGTCACCGGAATAGGCAGTTGCGGAAGCAGCAAGAGAAGTTCTGTTGATCTGTGACGAAATCCGGTCGCTTTGGGCCGAATTCAGAGAAGAGAAATCATATTAAAGCAATTGGAGGCCCAGTGTGAGGAGTGAATTTTGTAGGCACGGCGAAAACAACACTGGCTCCGGGGTGCAGACGCTAACACCAGTCTCATCACAGGTATGTCTGCCCGTAAAAAAGAAGGAATTTTATGCTATATTAAGAATGGAGGGTGGGGATTGGTGGAGGTAGCAGAGTAGTGCAATTCGGTCATTATGGATTATTTTAAGGACATATTTGCATCCAATAATTTGAGTTGTGATGATCCCCTCTTTGATGACTTTGCCCCCGTGTGTCGAATGAGAATAATGAAATGTTGAATCAGCCTTTTTTCGGTAGAAGAGGTAAAAACAACGCTTTTTTCTATGTATCCGGATAAAGCACCGGGCCGAGATGGAATGAATCCTGGTTTCTACCAGCATTTTTGGTCTATTGTGGGTGAAGATGTGTCTGATTTTATTTTGCATGCTTTGAACTTTGGAATATTTCCAGAAGGTCTGAATGATACTAATATAGTATTGATTCCTAAAAAAGAGGTTCCGGAGACTGTTGAAGATTTGAGACTGATTGCATTAAGCAATGTCATATATAGGATAATGGCAAAGATGTTGGCAAACAGAATGAAAATTTTGATGGGAGATATCATTTCGGAATCCCAAAGTGCATTTATTCCTGACAGGTTAATTACAGATAATATTTTAGTGGCAGCTGAGGTGGGACACTACTTGAACAGGAAGCAACGTGGTGTAGTAGGTTGGAGTGCACTGAAGTTGGACATGTCCAAAAGCATATGATAGAATGGAATGGGTTTTCTGGAAAAAATGTTGAGGTTCTGGGTTTTAGTGATAAATGGGTTAATTGATAATGTTGTGTGTGACAACAGTGAGCTATACTGTAATGGTGAATGGGGAGGTGGGGGGACGGGTCAAACCGACTCGTGGCTCAGACAGGGAGATCCTCTTTCCCCTTATTTTTATTCTCTTTCAATGTTGTTGCAGAAGGGAACAGTTGACAGGATCTATACATGGGTGTAGAGTGGCCAGGGTGCTCCCCCGATGTCTCATTTATTCTTTGCAGATGACAGCCTGCTTTTCTTTAAAGCGAATATTCATGAGGCTACGGTTGATTAAAGAATGTTTGATGAGGTATGAGAATTATCTGGTCAGGTGGTAAATCTATAACAAGTCAAATATATGTTTTAGCCGAAACACCCACCACATGGTCAGAATGCAGGTGCAAACTGTCTTGCGGTTAGTGCAGGCAAGTAATTTTGGGAAATATCTAGGCTCCCATCGTTTTGTGGGTAGAAATAAATAGCAGTTTTTTCCTATGTGGAGGAAAAGATCAGGCAGAGGATTGGTTCGTGGAGCACAAAGTTGTTATCTTAGGCTGGTAAGGAAGTTTTATTGAAAAGTGTGGCTCAATCTATGCCAACTTTTTCAATGAGTGTTTTTTTGTTACCTGAAACACTTTGTCAATCAATTGAGAGAGCCATGAATAGATACTGGTGGGGAAGTGGCAGGGATAAAGGAATTCACTGGAAGGCATGGGATAAGTTATGTATCCCCAAGAAGTTGGGTGGTTTCAAGAGTTGAGCTTTGGGCAAGCAGGCATGGCGATTTTTGACAAACCCAGAGTCTCTGGTGGCAAGAATATATAAAGCCAGGTATACCCCACTTCTAGTTTTGTTGATGCTACTATTGGTAATTGCCCAAGTTTTTGTTGGAGAAGTATAATGGCAGCACATCCAATAGTGGTAGCTGGGATAAGACGCAGGATTGGAAATGGTGAGACAACTCTTATTTGGGGGCACCCATGGCTCCAGGATAATCCAAGTCCCTTGGTACAAACAATTATGCCTGAGGAGTTAAGAGAGGCACGAGTGGCAGGTTTGATTGACCCACAAACACAAACATGGGATCCACATATTTTATCTGATTTGTTTATCCCTGAGGATGTGAACAGAATAATTATGATTCCTTTTAGCCCTGATTATGATGACTCATGGTACTGGATAGGGTGACCCAAAAGGAATTTATTCAATAAAGAATGCCTACAGGCGTATTGTTGGTGATTATGAGAATAACCCAGGTGATTTGATAAATGGGTAAAGATGTGGAAATTGAAAGTACCACCAAAATGGAAGACTTTTTTATGGAGAGCAGTATGTGATATTTTACCCACCACCACGAATCTAATTGAAAAGAGGGTGGAATTGATCCGGCTTGTCCTATGCGCAGATTAAATAATGAAGATCTGTTGCATGCATTAGTTTATTGTGAATATTCTGCATTAGTTTGGAATATAACACAATTACCCTATCACGAATATTATTACAGATTCATTTGCAGCATGGTTAGCTAGGGCTATGGCGATTCTAAGGAGGAACAAACACAGCTTTTGGTGGGAGTCCTATACAATATTTGGAGAAGCCGCAATGGCGCCGTGTGGGAAGGGCTATGTTACGGCCGCGAGGCTGTTGTGAAGGGGGGCGGCATCATTGCTAAAGGCTTATGGGCGGTACACGGCCTCCACGCGAGAAAGATTTACAGCCACGATACGAACCGGTATTGCCCGACAATCACATGTGATGCTATATAGATGCGGGTATCGGCAAGAAACCGGGGAGGCTACGTATTGAGTTGTGTTAATTAGAGCCGGTGGTTCGTTTGTGGCACAAAGAATGGCAGATCACCCGTTGTTTTTCACCACTCATGGCAGAGGCTATGGCTTTTAAAGAGGCACTGTCCTGGTTAGCTGAAAGGAATATTAATTCAGCCAATCTGCTCACGGATTGTATGGACCTGCGATCTACCATACACCACCAAACTACACCCATTCACTCGTATGCTGGGTTAATAATTGACCAGTGCAAGACAATAATGTCATTATTTAATTTTATTTCGTTATGCTATGTGCCTAGACAGATTAATTTACATGCTCATACTTTAGCTTCGTTAGCTTTTACTCAGGAACATTCTATGTATTGGAATTCTATCCCTCCTGACGCTATTATAGCTTTCATTAATTAATACAATCGACAGATTGATTTTTCAAAAAAAAAAAAAAAAAAAGTAAATGTTTACTAATTTTTATTTTTATTTTGTACTCCAAATTATTTTATAGAATTCTTATATACTCTATACTGGCAAATGATGATATGCTAATTCTGATTCACATTATGAGTTCTTTAAGACATTCTGAATCATTTTGTAGTAAAATGTGGATTTGAAACTATTTTAATATTAAATTTTAAAAAGTCACAGTGTAAATTAGTTATTTCTTAGTAAATGATGTCTGTATTTGAATCCAAATTGTTTGATATGTGAAATGATATGTTTAGGTGTTAGTTTTAGGTTTGATTAGATTATATGTTTCTGTTTGAAGTATGAATTGTAATGTGAAATCAGAAGTGTTACCCCTCTATTGTATATGAAAATGTAAATTACATGATCTTTTTTTTTTTTTTTTTTTTACTTTATACTTACACATACATTACAACTAATTGTAATGTGAAATCAGAATGTGTTGCTATTGTATCTTTTTTTTTGTTGTTGCTTAATATAATTAGTTTTATTTTCCTAATTTTTTTAAGTTCTATATTGTATTTAGTAAGGTTAAAAATGGTCTTATGAAAATGTGAATTACATTTTCTTTTTATTAAGCAAGTCAATGTTTACTATTTTTTTTTTTTTGTACTTGCAATTATTTTATAGAATTCTTATATACTCTATACTTATACTCTGTCAAATCTGAATGGTTTGCTTGAATGATGAGGTTAAAGAGATATTGCTTAAGTAAATTATTTTTATTTTGTTGATTTTTTATGTCCTATATTGTATATTACTTAGATCTGTGTTAATAAAATCTGTTTATTAAGCATTGTGTGGTTTTGGTGTTTTTAGATGCATGTTGCCTAGACAATTTTTATTTTTTTTCTTCAAAATCTCAAACTGTGCTATTCCAATAGGCTATAAGTATTTTACAATCTTAATACACACTTGGTAGAAATACAGTCTCATTTAGAAATACAGACTTAGTTAGACACAAAAACATAGTGCAGATGGATTTCCATGACCATTCTTTCTATTCCTTGTCTGGATAATTCTTGAATATGTCTGGATAATTCTTGAATTTGTAACTCGGTGTGTTTGCTTCATTCTGTTTCCATTTAGAGTCTGCATAAAAGTAAGATAGCAACAAAAGATTAGAAAGAACACTTAAATCAAAATAAATAAAATTAAAAAATGAAACAT
The DNA here is from genome assembly GCA_009835305.1 of Ipomoea purpurea. Taxonomy (NCBI): domain Eukaryota; kingdom Viridiplantae; phylum Streptophyta; class Magnoliopsida; order Solanales; family Convolvulaceae; genus Ipomoea; species Ipomoea purpurea. The sequence goes on along the minus strand of VALG01008023.1, from coordinate 9,051 downwards.
TCGTTAGCACTGCCACGTGCTATGAATGTCATCAGTGTTTTTCATTATCATGGAGCACTGGCCACAAGGGGATTAGCGCTAGCATTCATACTTACCCTAAATGTGTGCCTCTATTTCAACATGCATACAGTTATATATACAGAACTAATACTAAACTACCTAAACAGACATTTTAGGATGTAGTATAGTATAATAATATATATATATATATATATATATACTATTGTATATTATATATATTTATATATCAGTACTATTCAGTGGCGGACCAGAAATTTTGTTTCAGTGGGGGTGAAAATATTTAAAACAAAATGGATAGCTTAAAAAGATGAAATAGTTAAGAAATTAGCCATAAATATTGTTAGATATGAGGGAAAAAAAATTTATCTCATAAAAAAATATAAAATATAATTTAATTTGATAAAATAATTTAATAGAACACATTTATAAATTACCATTTTGTTATAAAGAAAACACATTATCAATTATACTCTGAATTTAACCATAAATATTGTTAGAATGAGCGAAAAATAAAAAAAAAAACGTATTTATAACAAACTATAGGAACATAATTTAATTTAATAAATAATTTCTTAAAAAAAACATTATTAAATTAAACTTCTTATTATTAATATAAACTATATACATAGGTTTTGGAGAGTATAACTAGTTAAAAAAAATTATTCAAACTTACCATTAGTAAGAATCGGAACCCCCAAATTATCCCTTTAATAACGCACACGTCTTACCATATACTCAACTTCCCTTTTGTTAATTTTTGCTGATTTATTTACTTAATATACTTAAAACCCCGTGTACTATATATAAACATTATATACATACAAGGTGTTATATTTATGGGGATGGGGGGTGGGGTGAGTGGGGGCAGCTGCCAACCCACTGTAGGTCGGGCCTCTATATATATATATAATATATTATATTATATATATATAGAATCGCAATCAGGTGCGAACGCTTTCGCCCAAGGGGACCGCGAAATACGACATGAATTCTGCTTCGTTCCACGTGTCCAGACTCTAATGGCATGACGAAACACTGATTTCTTAAAAAAAAACGGGTGAACATTCGTAATTATTATATACTTGAACATCGAAGTGCCAAGTAAAATGTATTACAAGTTGCATGTAAAATTATTATAGGCCTGCAAGTAAAAAATTTACAACTGAGCCATCACTACTTAGTTTTGCACCTTATAGTTCTACAGTATTGCACTTATAGCTAAGTAGTTGCACACATAGCGTATAAGTTAGTTGCATCTAGGTGCGCTATCGAAGTTTGCCGAGTGGTTTTCAGGGAGTGTTACTACCCGCGAACTCAGATCAATGAATGCTTTACAAGGCAATTACCATGCACTTTAAGGGTCGAAGTAGTGCCACCATATAGTGCTATAAGTAGGTTTCACCTATAGTTATAAATAGTTGCAACAACATAGTTATAATCCACACCCAAGTGAATGAAATGGTTGCGGAAAGTTAATGCGAACAAGGCAAAAAATTACATGACACTAATAGGTGAAAATAGGTGCACTTATAAGAGATTTTATTTGCATCGATGTTCAATATCGTATAAATGCCACGCTTTTTTTTTAAGTTATTAGATCTGACACGTGTCGGCCGCTGATTCGTTCGCATTCCTTTCCTTAGTCAGTCTGCATCTTCCTGATGTCTCTATATATATAGAGTATATGATATAGAGATGGTGTTATCAAGAGTAAATAATGATGAATGTGTGTTGTGTTGATGGTATTGAATATAGAGTATGATAATGTCGCATGCATGGTGCGAATCGATCGTTGCTCTATGTTTGCTGTATAATGAGATATGGAAGGCGTCTGCCACTCCTCTTGGGTGCCATTGATTCGTAATGTTGGAGAATAACATCGTTATTTTTTATATAATACGCGTGATTTCGTTAATAATCTGATATCAAGGATATTGTATAATTATAAATTGTGTATGAAATGATTTAGTAAGTAAAATTTTACACTGAGCATCAATACTTAGTTGCACTTATAGTTCTAAGTAGTTGCACCCTATATTCTAAGTAGTTTGCACACATTGTATAAATGTGTTATAGGTGTTTTATGGAATTTTGCTTTATTGGGTTTTCAGGAGTATACTACCGCAGAACTACAGATCAATGAATGTTAACAAGCAAAATTACATGCACTTATTAGGGTGAAACTATGTGCACATATAGTTATAAGTAGTTGCACCCTATAGTTCATAAATTATGTTGCACATAAAGTTATAAGAACAACAAGCTGAATTGAATGGGTGCGGAAAAGTGAATGCTAAAAGGCAAAATTACATGCACTAATAGTGAAAATAGGTGCACTTATAAGAGATTTTATTGTACTTCGATGTTCAATTATTTACGAAAATGCCACCGCGTTTTTTTTTAAGTTATTAGGATTCTGGACACGTGTCGCGCGCTGATTCGTTCGCATTCCTTCCTGGGCACTTATTCGCACCTGAGTGCGACCCTATATTAGTATATATATATATATATAATATATATATATATATATATATATATATTATATATATACATATATATATATTATATATATATATAATATAATATATAATTAGGTAGAAGATCAAATGAGGTCATATTGTTATATTTTGGAGTTTGTGTCAAACGTTGACTTTTTGATTTTAGTTAGATCTATGGCTATTATTTTTTTAGTTTATTTTTAGGGAGGATTTTATTTCATTGTTGCCGCCACTCTTTAAGGTGGGGTGTTTTTTGGTCTTTTTTTTTTCTTTCTTTATTATATTTTTTATTTTGGTGATGATGTTTGTAGTTGGGCTTAAATAAGGCAATTAAGATTTTTATTGATTCCATTCCATGTTTGTACCGTTGCTTCTATATATTGTTGCCTAGTTCTCTGATTTCAGTTGTGTTGCTTTGTGTTTTATCAGTCCCTATTGTCTCTTTCCGTATCTCTGTGTTTTTTTCGCGGGGGGTATGGATTCTCCAGGTTGTATTTTATTTTGTCTCCAATATATTTTCGTTGTGCCGTTTAATGTTGTTGTTGTTGTGTATCTTTTTGTTATTACTGTATTAGTTATTTTGGGTGTGTGTTATTGTTGGGTTGATCATGGGTGCTGACTTTATTTCTGTATTTTTTTATTCATTTCCGTTTCGTGTGGATGTTCTGGCATCCGGTGTAGGTGTTTGACTTGTTTCAATGTATATTCTTTGTGCATCGTTTATTTTTATTTTTGTGTGTAGTTATGGCTATCTCATTTGTAGTTGTTAGGTGTGGGTGTTGTGGGACTCATTTGAGTTTGGTGTTTGTATGCTTGCCAGTATTTAAGTTCATCGTTTGTATAATCATTGTTGATGTTTTTTTTATAGTATTTATTATATGCTCTTTTTGCGTTTGGGAAATTCTTTTTTATGTACAGATTACGAGGGTGTCTTTTTTTGGGTGAAATATGTTTCGTTTGCGGTGTCTGTGTTTTTCTCTTTTTCGTTTCATTTTTAAATTTTGATCTTTTTGCAATTTTTTATTACTGGGTTATGCTTTGTACAATTTCGATGGTTATTAGTATTCATTTGCGTTTGTTTTTCTTTTTTTTTCTTGTTAAATACGTATAGTGTTTGATATTGGTTTGTATATTGAAAATTATGTTTCGTGTGGCGGGGTGGTGGTGTGAGATTTAGTTTTAAATTAGGTTTTTCTCATTTTTTATTTATTTATTATTTATTTATTTATTATTATATTATTTTTTGCATTTGGTGCTGTAGCGTTTGTTTACGCACTGTGCTTCTATGGGAGTTCTTCATTGTGGCAGACAATAGGTTATCCTTTTTTATTTTTTGGTTTGTTGTTTCGTGTTTAGTCTTGTTTGTACCTATCTGACAATAGGTTATCTTTTTTTTTTTTTTTTTTTTTTTTTTTGCATTTGGTGTTGGGGGGATTGGGTACGCATGTGCATTGCATGGAGTTGTCTTTGTGCAGGCAGTTTGCTCATGAATGTGCTCTACTGTATAGTTTTGAGTCCGTGGAGTGTGCATTTTCCATTAATGGATTTGTGCATTCACGACCTTTTGTTCAGTTTTTATTTTTGTATGCACTGTTTTATTGGATTTTTTGTGGTTTATTTAGAAATATGCATTCCTCTTTTATGTTCTTGTGTTCCAAAAATTGTCATTATTTATTGTGAAAGTCATGTTTTTTTTTTTTTTTTTTTGTTTGGAGGGTGATTTGTTATCAAGGTTGTGTTAATATTTAATGTATTTGGCCATTCTTGATTTTGTCTAGGTTTTAAAATTTTTTAAATTCCTGTTTACTTATTTATTTTTGCTCGAGCATGGTGGGATTTAACTGTGTGTTTTTGAGATTGTTGGTTGGTTATGGCTTAATCCTATTTACTTTTTGTTTTGCCGTTTGTTGAGTGTAGGGCGTTTTGAAACTCCTCAAAGTTGTGTCTATTAATGGGACGTTTCTCCGGGTGGGACTAAGTATTGGACACCTACATCTGTTGATGTTGTTAGCCTTTAAGGGAGTTGGCCGTGGAGAAGGCTTCTCGCCCCAAGCGTCATTGTAGGACTTTTAAACAACTTGGCCATCATGATTCCTGAATTCATGATAATCATGATTGCCCTAACGTTATTGTTGAGTAGTTTTTTAGTCGTAATAAACCATCTTAGATATGTTTCACTACAACATACGATTTAATGTTTTGCATTTTACGTTTAAATTTAAATTTTGGATTTCAGAGTGGTCTTTAAATTGTTATTCCGCTTATATTCTTCCAAATTTTATTTCTTTCCTGTTTTTGTAATTTGTTTTCCAATGTATAAGCTCATTCATGAATGCAACCAATTGTAATTCAGTTAGGTGTTGCACGATTGGTAAAATGTAGAAGAATGCACCTCACAAACTGTCATTAACACACATTGATATTACACTGGCATGCACGAATGGTAGAATGCACTTACATTTGTATCACGACTGCACCATATCTTTTTCAGATATGTGTCTTGGAAGGAAACACAAGCACATTGTTTAATCTTTTTACCAAAAATCATTGTACGTACAGTGCAAATCCAAAAAACAAGAGTCATGAAATGTTTGTCTATATCATTCCCTAACCATCGCCGAGGAAAATTGCTTTCAAGACAACAAAATATTGACATTCTGGACATTTCTATCGCAATTACATTTGCTTTGTCTCAACGAGTTGCATGCGCTGCTTTTCTTTTTCCAGCATATCATCAAGAAAAGTTGACAACATGTCCTTCTGTGTGGTGTAAAAAATCATTGTTAGATATGGTAGTCACGTGTACATCCTGGGTAAAATTACTCACACCATCACACCTATCTATAACAATATGCACATAACATTGTACTAACAGAGCACATATAGCCTAAAAATGCACAGAGAAACAAATCACAGCTGCACAATTTTGATCACCTAAGGTGCTCTTTCTGGGATTCAAAGTATAATACCATTACACATGCATAATTAGACAATGAGTGAATAACTTTACTTTAAGATGCCTTTAATCCACAAAAATGGAACCATGCCCAAGGCTATAAAGGAATAACCTATAATTGACATTGTGTCATGTAATTCAAATTAGGGGGGGGGGCGGGGGGGGGGATAGGTGTACAATAGAGAACATATTCGACTTACACATATGAATGTAAATTTTCAATATCAGGTAACTAAGATTTGCACTTACACTCTTACACACCGTCTACCAATAGATCACCTTCCTGGACCCACAACACGAATAAGATCCCACATACATAGGCACTAATGAGAGCACTGCAGTCTTGTTTGCATGGCAATACCATGGTGCCTTCCTTATAAAATGACAAGTATCTACAAACGATTGCTCTCTATATAGCACTGCAGTGCATATACAGGATAACATAAGTATGTACCTATGAGCAAATTTACTTATAGAAATAGTCATAAACTTGGGTCAATATTTATTGATGCTGTTATGAGATTACATTGTAATGAGTAGTAAATATGATAAGCAGGAATAACGGTAACAGATATCATTATGGTTTACATAGTAGAGATAATGGTTCCTTTTCGTATATATAATTTTTTTCTATTCTATTTCTTTTTTCCTTATCCACATTCACTTAGTCAAAGTTACATTTATTACTTAAGAGGTGAGTATATCGAGGAACATATTTCAACTTCAGCAAGTTTCCATAGGTCTAATAGGTAAGCTACTGCTGCGCTGACTTCCTCACAGACACGTAACTCAGAACCACCTTTCAGTTTTATCATGACTCTAAAATCTTTTCAAGATACTTCACTATAGATTGGTAGCCTTATCCGAGCTTAACCCTACACCAACGTGCGTCGCGTCGTACAGAAATATGTAGCAACAGTAGCGGTATCACATCAAAAGAAAAATTCTACGATTGGGTCACTGTACAGACTCTACTCTATTCTAGATACTATAGCTTCCCCCAATAGCTGTCCCAAAACTATTGTATGGGACAACACCATATATCATCTATTTCAAAAATAAATTCAAAATACCATATATGAGCGGTACCTACCAACATCTGAATCTCGAGAATTTTGTTTAACGACGTGGCTAGATAACAATAGCGACTCTATATATACTAAAAACTCCTTACTTTCGCCCAAGTGCCATGCATTCGCTATGCACAGACCGTTCCAAAAAACGACCGCCTCTCTTGTGAATATGAGACTGTTTCCGAGCGGAAGCGAGAAATACCACCAAAATAAACCAAAGGCATAATCAATCGACACGCGGCCATTACACACGCTAGGGAAACGGGCGACCTAATACCATTACGAACAGAGCGGCTACTTACCATCACAGACCGCATTACTCGAGAATATTTATATGCTATATCTCACCGTTGGTCGCAATATAAGAAGAGATGTATTATTTGCGTGACCGCTATGGTTGTTACCATACTTATTAACTGTTTAAAGTTTAACAGGTTGTACGAGACAGGGAAGAGAGGAGAGGGTGTGGATAATCGAGACTTGTTTTCTGCTTCCAACAAACGATCCATAATATATCCATCCCTATGGCCTCTGGTGACGTTGAAGTGTGAGCACCCTACTGGCATTTACGTACATCGCGAGTTCTTACTAGACCATGTAATCGCAGTCATAGCCTTCTTCACAAACAGTAATCCATCAACAAATCATTCAGCGGAATTTTTCTCCGCACCATTGGAATTATTCTCGCAGAAAATACTCTCTTAAAATCATAACATACATTGATTGTAGCAAAATCGGTTTCTATGTTCATTTTTTCTATATGATTCACTTATAGCTACACGGAGCATAACTAAATATATTGTTGAGGCCATACAGACCTCGAGTATAAAATGAGATGACTGATTTCCATGCACTTTCGCATCCATCTGGAACGATACGGCATAGCAGCGTTTAGTGCCAAAGAAAGGTATAAAAAGAAAAAAAGATGAAGTGTGCTTGTTATGCCGTTATCTACGTGTGCCATAGAGGTAAATGAGATCACACTACCCATAACTAAAAAATAGCCTGGAGAATCATCACTAGAGATTTTTCAAAAAAAAAAAAAACTGAACATAGGATAATCAATAAAAATAATACTTATATAATAACCTATCACTAATTAATATAAAAGCATGCTAGCCATAATATATATATCATATTAAAATCAAATCACACCATTATATGGAAACAATATATATATATATATAATATAATAAGTATAATCACTTGCTTAGGTAAGATTGTGAGATCAGATCATGTAACATTTGTTTCCAATGGTTGTGATTGATTTTAAGGATGGCGCATGCTTTTTAATGGTTGAAGGTTATTTAAGTAATTTTGTTATTGATTTCCTATGTTCAGTTTTTTTTTTTTTGAAAAATCGCGTGATATTCTTCCAGGCTTTTTAGTTGTAGTGTGATCTCATTTCCTCTTTGCACACGTAGACGCATAAACAAGCACACTTCATCTTTTTTTCCCCTTTCCCCCTTTCCCTTTGGCACACGCTGCTGCCGCCACCAAGGAGAACTCACGCTATATTTTTTCCCTTTTCCCATTCCCACACTCTTTTGTGACGTCAACAAAAAAAAAACACTTATTCAGTAGATTCTTTTAGGGTTTTTCGCGTTCCAGTTCGAATTCATGATTTGTAGGTGGAGCTGTTGTTGTGGAGTTTCTATGACTGATTCCGGTTTAAGACGGTCTAAGCGTAGGGTGCCCTGTTCACGCACAGAGGAAGATATTTGGATTTGATGCGAAATTGGTTAGCCCGATCTTCTCTTCACACTCTAATTTAAAGAATATTTTAAAATGGTTCACAAAAAACATTTTGGACCCATGTGTTTTAATTTCGTTTTATTATGCGTTAGTATGGTATTAGGTTTTAGCTAGGTGTATGCGTTGTTGTTATGCTTTGTTTATTTTGGTGGTATTCCTGTTCTTAACAATGTTGTCATTTCAATGTGTTAACGGTCTGTGCATAGCGATGCATACTGTATGGTGTTTGCAAATGAGCTATGTAAGTGTAAACAAAATGTGACATATTGGATCCTATAGGTATTGGCTAAATTAGTTGTCAAAATAATACACTATGCATTATTCTGAATCAGAAACAGTTGCAGTGACAATCTTCAGAATTTTTCTTTTAAAGGTTGTTTTCTATCAAGACCCTACATCTATGCGGATCTAGATCATAGGTGCTGATGCTGTGTGAGGACCCAGCAGTAGCTCTTTCAGCCTTGGAAGTCTCTCTTCTCACCTCTATAAAATGCTACTTTGACTAGTGAGAAGATGTCGATTTTTACGAAGTACAAGATACACAATCTTAATATCTCTTGTTCTATATATCGTCCATCCTGTACTGCTGTTGAAGACACCAAGTTTCAGTATGAAGTCTGGCTTGCACGATCAGTCTTCATAGATGATATATAGTTGGGTCGGTAGAGTAGTGTAGTGAATACCTTGTGTGTATTGAACTCTCTATTGTACTCTTTTGATCATCTAGTGGATTGAGCTGAAGTGAGTA
>VALG01008019.1:0-15107 GCA_009835305.1 Ipomoea purpurea | reverse complement strand
TACACTTTTTTTAGGTGGTTTAGCGTGCATTAATATTGGTATATTCCCGGCTCATCATGTGATTCATCTACTTGTCGGAACACATTTAATATGCGCCTCAGTAACTTCATAATTGGTAAGATTAAACTTTTGCCTAGCCAATAATTGCATCTAGAACCGTAGATATAGCACGAAGGCTAGAGATAGTAAGGGCAAGTACATGTTTTTATATTAGAGGATTAGATTATGAGATTCAATGATGGGATGTTTGTTGTCAGGAATATGGTAGTGATTATGTGAATGTTGATCAACTAGGCTAATATTTGGGAAGAAGACGTGGAGATTACTAAGATCAACATAGCTTTTTGTGATTTGTAATCTGTATTCTGGTTTTTTTGTGTAAGTGTAATCTGTCAACTGTATGATTCAATTATGTGACTTATATAATTAGTTATTTAATAGGTTGCTTGTATTGTACGGGTGCAAGTTTAAGGCTCAAGCATCGGTTCTACATCTTGCTCAATATGAATTATCTACATTTTTTAGTCGATTTTAATACGTGAAATTTCGTCTATTATCATTTACTATTTATGAATTCTTTATTCAATGTTGTTTCGACACATTTTGCGATGTCTGCATCTAGATGTTGTGCTGAACCACTGTTAGGTAGATGGAATATTTGTAAACCAGAGGTGCGTTAACCGTAACATGGTGATTTTTGCTCGAGCTATAGCCTGAGAAAAGACTATTTTAGTCTCCAGAACAAGATATAACGATTTGGTGTCTAATTAGTACTAGACTTTTGTGTTATATGCTCAAAATGAACCGGATTCGTGTATTTATAAAGCTGGGTCACTAAAAACTGAAATCTGCATAGTTTCAGACACCTCAGAGTAACGTATCGAACCTCGAGTGAGTTCCCCGATAGGACGCCGTCGCCGAAATTAGTGTAATTCAAAAAATCGTCGGCTCCTGGACCCGCAGATTGCCACTAGATGAAACGCGGCGTGCTGAGGGAGGAAATATGAGAAGGCGGGCAGTGACGACTTGCATGTTAGTGGATTCCAGCGTTGAGTATGTGCTGGTTCGTGCATATCTAACAAAAAATAGAACCACTATAAGTTGAGTTGAGTTCCGGCTCGTGAGAGTATTCGCTATTGCTAAACTTCTCGTGGTACAATGCTGTCCTCAGAATTAACGGTGGCGGGACACATATGGCACGCATAATATTTAGTTATCTCTAGGAGCTGATATTCAAAGCAGACGAGAGGTGCAGCGGTATGCCAGATCGACCGTTTGCCGATATACCGGGAGTATAATCTCTTTCGTGAGAAAGGCAGAAATCATCTGAATGCTGAGGTCTTGCTTCTAGGTCATTGTTGTTGAATTTAGTAACAAAGGTATGAACCTGAGCACCGGAATTTTTGACATGTGATTTTGACACGTGGCCCTAGTAAGAAAGCAGTGTATTAATTATAGGGGCATAGCATCATTTGCCTATTTAGACATTCCTGAATGCGCCCGAAAACACTAGACTTTGGCTTCACGGGAATAGGCTGAAGAGTGAATCCGGTCTTCGTCTTTCATTAAGAATTGTTCTGACCATGGCATCGACCAACTATGCTCCTAGCGGACCGATACTCAAGAAAGTTATTCAACCAATTTAAATTGTCGGCTTCTTCAACACTAGTATCACATCTATACAATTCGCGGATTTGGACATTCTGGTTGTCACGGTTACTGTATAGAAAATATGTGGCTAAATAGCTTTAGATAAGCATTTGCAAAATAGCGAGATCAAAAAAGTGGATGAAAATATTTTGAGCTTTAGCTCATAAAACAAATGAAGCCAAATGACCACTGACTCGACTTTGGCTATATAATCTGGTTGGCAGGAGCACTCTATAAGTCCCATAACGCAAATGCGGTGGTGCTTCATGGAATAAATATATCCTCTTATTACATATATAGTTAGGATCAGTTGAGTAACAACTTATTCATGGAGATGACTTACATTACTGATATTTGAAGTGGTATGAAAGAAGTATTTATCTATCAATCAGAGCTATGTACTTGTGTCACATTTGGATAAGATGTAAATATTCAACAGCGCGTAATAGGCAAATCAAGAAGGATAAACACTTTCTCTTGAACATGTGGACCCGGTATCTGATTTTAATAATATTACATCAAGATCACCAACTCTCCACTGTGTGTACGCTATACATGTGATGTTTAATTGAAGGCCAGCATAGCCGTGTGAAACATGGTCGAGCACAATAATGGTAAACCGTTGCATTACAGAAATTGTTTAGCTTTTTTTTATATATATTGTGAACTATGGATTGTGATTTTCTATGATACTAATTATCCTTTTGTTGTTTAGTTAATAGGCAAGCGAAAATGAATCCACAATAAAGAGAGTGCAGCATACTAACCGAAATCTTTATTAAGATAGGATTACTGTATATAGCTAGGTGGTTTTTTTTTTTAATTTTATCTATTATTATTTTTTTTGAATCGTATTAATAAATGACTTTAAAAAGGTATTAGTAATACAGATACTCTTATTAATAATGTTTATTTATAAATTATTAAATCAAATCTGTCATTTTATATCCGTTAAGTAGTTAATTAAATTCTGACTTGTTAATGAATATAATTGCTATGCTGTTGAATTTAAATTGTTTAGATTATAAGTTAGAAACCTGCATTAGCATTTTTAGATAGAATAATTAAAATTAAGTTATGAATTCATTAGATCAAAACCGTACTATTTAGGTACGATAGTGTTAATTTATAAATGCATTCTAATTTGAAGGTTGAGCAAACAATGCATATCTTAGTATCTTTTTTTTTATATTAATAGATCAGCTAGTTACTTTTATATAAATTAGTTTATATCGAAGTACAAAGATATGTTTATATCAATTCAATAATGTGGTAGATTCTAAATACTTTGGTTAGGGATGATATTAAATATGTTTTTTAATTAAATATATATTTCGTTGAATGTGCCACAATTGGGCGTGGATATTGTAATATTTGATACTGGATAAATCTTCATCATATCTTTTAATTAACAACGCGTGGAGATTAAGTCATTGCAATTTGGACATATGGTATACGATATTATTACTAAAATTGTAGGCTCGACTTAGAAATGGCAGTCACTAATATTTTTAAAAAAATTATATTATTTTAATAAAATAATAAATAAAATATCTGGTTTCCTCTCCTAATGTTACAAAAGAATTTTCCACAGCACGTCCTAATAAAAAAAATAATTTTTAAAATTATGACTAATATCTAGCTGACATGTATTAATTATTCTTGAAATGCTCACTGAACTTCTATTCACGTTCTTCGGAAAACTTATGTAAGCTTTAGAACATTCTTCTTATCAATAAACAATTACAAGCTGACGTATAGGTCGATTCAGCTCATTCGATAGAGTCACTTATAATTTGCTCCACATTTCGATTTGTCTTTTACACTAATGATAGTGTAGTATAATTATTTGAAGTTAGTAGCGTTAGAATATGTCTAAATGAGTGCGACAGATAACCCGTCATATACGTAGAATAAATGGACGTCTTTCTACAAGGATACGAAAGCAGATACAACCAAAAAGAAATAGTCTAATATTGATAGCCGACTCGCTGAGAGCGCAGTTGCTCATTACCGTATTATCGCAGTAATCTTGCTCACAACATATCATATAAAAATACTAGTAGTTAAGTAAAACACATTTTATGTTTGCCGTAACACTCTACAACCAACCTAACCACCACTTTGCATAGCACTACTGCAGTAGGTATCTCGTTAATTGTTAGTTCGCCATGTGTATGCAAGTATTTGTTTTTTTTTTTTTTTTTTGCAGCTTCATTGAAGAGAATGAAGACAAAGGAATCAGGCGGAAGGTCATTGGTACGAAAATGAAAACTATTGAATAATCCTGTCTGATAATATTAGACATTGTTACGTTCTCTACATCATATGCTTAGATCACTATCTTTTTACTTACAATTCCCTACAGTGTCTGCATCTTGGAGGTGTAAGAAGTCATTGAATATTCGGAGAATGAGTCCTCACGAACAGTGATGAGAAGCTCTTGGTGAATTTTTTTTTACGAATGTACATTCTACCATGCATAAGTTTAGAGACTTGTCTTTCTAGCATTATCATAATCCCGCACTGGGACGATTGCAGGATTAACTCACGCTACATGTATCCATAAACTTACCGCGGATCTCATAAAGTGCATATTTCGACAGAGGAATGCGTGGGATCTACCTCATCATTTTGCTATTGAGCACAACACTATGCGTTGTTGTCATATGTGGATCTGGAGATTTCCGATGCGATAACGGCATTGGACATGCTCCTTCGAATGTAATACATAATCAAAATAAACAGCACGCTTACTATGTATTAAAAATATACATATAGGATCGGACGCTAAGATAAGAGGTGTATTACGATATTGGGATCCAAGATGACTGTTGGCATTGTGAACCGACGTAGAAGTTGGCATTCATTGACATCGAGGCAAATGATATTACATCGAAAGCTAGTCAAAAAGAAAATGTACGTCTTAGATAAGAAATTTCAGAAAAAAGAAAGTATCACTCACAATGGAATGATAAGCAGGACGATCAACAACCTGGCGCATGCATACATATTTGGTCCACACTCGAAGTGAAGGAGGTGGACATTATGTGCGATGGGATCATCGGTACAACATTAGTGGACAACCAATCTATCTGGTTTAATAACGATTAGAGTTGGCGGAATGTTACCGTGTCACGCAAATCGCCGAATGAGCTTTCATAAGTTACGGACGATTGTTTCCGAATAGGCGTACTGTGGAGGAGGCGTTGATCAATAGCAAATGTTTTCACGGGTGTTGGACTCGTTGTCGTCGTTCATCGTACTGGCGGTGATGGAAGATCACCAGAATGACGTCACCGCGTGTTTGACCGCTCGCACGGTTGCACGCGGACAGTGCTCTCCAATCTCATCGTTGCGGAATGACCTCCACGCGCTTGTTTGGACCCTCACATCGGAGGAGCACCAACGCATAGGGCGCTCAAAAACGTTGCTCAGCAGTCTCCTATCGTGGAGGGAAAACATCACAGCGATGCAGTCTCTAGTGTGTTCATCGCAAGATGATGAAAGACGAAATCACGCCAACGAAACTTCCACCACTGTTCTTGAACTTCTTGCTACGGAGATATGATCAGAGACGCAAAGCTGCTGGTACCCAAACCGGTCATGTGCTCTGGCGCATTCGCCGCATCGCCATATGGTCGCGTAAGGTGTTGCCCGAGACAGTTCATCGCTGTTTTGTTGCTACGAAGTAAATTGCTCAATAATCGCACGATTTAGCAATGAGAAAGATATATGGAAAGAGGCCTCATTACGCATGTACGGTCGTGTCGCTTATATATCTAGATAGCTCAGGCTCACTCGAGGTCTGTAGATCATATTTCACGTGCAACTGTTGGCTTGAAGACATGTCACTACGGCGACGTAGCAGTGGGCGACGCGAACGTGGACGGAATTGAGTTCGGCGTGTGCAATGTGATAGCAACTTGTAAACGAGGGAGGGCATTTCTTAAATTCGTGCAAAAGTTTACTCGTATACTAAGGAATGCCGATTAGGCAGCTAATTTTTATCTTGTCGGAGAAAATAGACGTATGATTCAGTCGGACAGCCAAAAAATAATACATAATACTTCAGCTATTAATTCGCTTGGAACCGTGATTTCACATAGGTGTTGTTAACTGAACGCCGAGCACGACATCTTGCTACAGCCCAAGATAGGCCGCACGCGATATATCTTTAGCCAGATTAGAGAGATACCACGCGCCGTATTCTCTTGGGAAAATCAACTACGCTTTCTATCGCAATGTCCATCGGACACGAAATCTACTTATTAATCGAATGTTCTGTATCAGTCTAGTAATTTTGCTATTTTTTGTTCTATCACTACAACCTCTCAGAATATTATAGTTCATATTACATGATAGAGTAAACATTGGAGATTCATAAATGATTTTAAATCTAATATATCATTTTACCCAATTATTTTATGCGCCGCTTGTAGTTCGTATCAGCGCTATCAGATTGAATTTTGATTTGCTACACGCGAGCCTACAAATGACGAATCGGGAGTCAGTTAAAAGTGTTAAAACACACGGACTACCCCCCACTGTCTTGGAAGAGGGAAAAACTACGTACATAAGCAAGTCATAGAAGATTGAGGATCTTGATCTAGCACATACCAAGGTCCTAAAAGTATAACAACGTAGATTTGTAATGGAGGTGGAATAATTATTACTACTTTATTTAGTTTGGAATACGCAAAATATATAAGCCACAAAGTACTAAAAGTGAACCGGATAAATTGGATATAATATATTATATTAAATTGAATACAACATTGGGAATTCGAGATACTACACGAATATTTAAATAAAAATGAATTCAGAATACAGTTTAAAATACGGCAAGCTTAAATCACTAACGGATAACGAGTCTCTATGGGAGAGAAATGCACTCCACAAAGACGGTTTTCCTGCTTGGTGTACACTTTGCCATGCAGCGACATTTTGGAATCCACCATATTTATTTTATCCATTCGGGTTTATGATTCAAAATTTCATCTCGCTTCTGTTAACGGTGTCACCGGCGACCTCTGTATCGAAAAATGTGGTTGCAGTGTCATAGCAGTCAACCTATTCATAGCAAGGTGCAAGGGTGACCTTTCTCCGAGACCGTGGCTATTGCCGGAAGACCCATCAATGCAGTATCCGGTAGTGGCTCAGCCGACTTTTGCTATGTACGTTTTTCCTTCTTCCAATGACAGGCCGACGGAGTCGGAGCAGCGATAGAAAACAAGCCTGGTAAATGAATTCAAGTGTTTCTTCTTCGTGACAAAGACGATGGTGATGGTGATCGTGACGTGCCGAAGCAACGTCCGAGGTGAGTCTCTATGGCAATAGCGCCTGTGGCTTGTAGCAGAAGCGTGCCGGAGTAAACAACCATGGAATCAAGGTCCAAAGCTTGGCGAGATCTCCCTTTCGACGGCTCGCTATACCGTAGAGCGACAGCAACGTTCGAACCACATGCCGGGTGAGCACAGCATATATCCGATGCGATGCTAGATCGCCGACGTGGATTCCTTTTCCTTCATTGCTAACTGCGATGAGAATGGGGGCGCGGAGCAACACCTTACGGCGCCATATGGCGATGGCGGCAATGCCCAGAGCACATGCCGGTGAGTACCCACGCAGCTTTCGTCTCTGATCATAATCTCGGTAGCAAGAGTTCAAAACAGTGGTGGGAAGTCGTTGGCGGATTTTCCGTCGTCTCATCTTGCGATGGACACACGAGAGCACGATCGTAGTTGTGTTTTCCCCTCCAACGTAGGGACAGTGCTGGGAGCACGTTTGAGGGCGGGCAAAAAAAATATAAAAAAAAAAAAATGGCGTGTGGCTCCTCGATGTGATGTCAAACAGCGGTGGAGGTCATTCGGCAACGATGTTGGAGAGGCACTGTCCGGTGCAACGTGGCGAGGTCCAAACGCCGGTGGACGTCATTCTGGTGATTCCGTTTCCTTTACGCAAGTACGATGAAAACGACAGAGTCCACGCAGTTCCGATCTATGTTTATGAAATGAACGAGTTCAAGCAGTTTCCCGATCCTGTTTATTATGAAAATGATAGAGTCCAAGCTTTCCGATCCGTGTTTATAGAATGGCGAGAGTTAAAGCACTTATCGATCCAGCGTTATGTAAAATGGCTTAGAACCAAAGTCCAAACAATTGGTAGAAAGACATTCTAGAAAAAATAATCCAAAGAGCCCAAACAGCGGGCGGTAGACATTCCGAAAAAATAATTTCCAGAAGTTCCAGACCACTTGGTAAAGAAGGTGAGGCAGCAAGGTAGGAACAAGCCCAGAAAAAAATCAATTTTCAGGTGTTTCTTGTCCAATGCCTTCGCTCTTGATTCCTTGTCTTCATCTCTTCAAATGAAAGCTGCAAAAAAAAAAAAAAAAAACAAATACTTGCATACCATGGGGCGAACAACAAATTAAAGATTACTGCAGAGTCATGCAAGTGGAGGGTTGGTTGTAGATGCAGAAAATGAATGTGTATTTATAGGTTTGTTGGTAACGGTGGTATGGTTCAGCGAGGCTATCGCAAGTTGATAGAGTTGTATTTGGCTTTGGATTCCTTTAAGCGCATTCAGACTAAGTTTGCGTGTAATCTGTTGCACTTTTATTATCAACAATATATGCATTGTTTTAAAAGAAAATGTGCATGACTCTACGTGCTTCATTAGGTTGGACGAAAGTATGTTTAATACATTAGCAATGTAATAGTCAGTAGCATTCAAATAATATGAGTAAATTTAATAATTATTGAAAATATTATTTTTTTTATAGGGGATGTGTGGAAAATTCTTTGGTAACATTAGGAGAGGAAACCAGATATTTTTATTTATTTATTTTTATATAAAATAATCATAATTTTTTTAAAAATATGATTTGACCCTCGATCTCATTTTAGTTAATCATCAATGTCCAATTAAAGCACTTCAACTTGTAATAAAAAAATATTAATTAATATATATTCACGCACACATTTCGAAAGTTAATTTTTTAAAAAACAAGATTTTAACCATTAATCTCAAAATTAAAATTAATAACATTTTCTACAAAATAAAAAATTTATAAAAGACATGTAATATAAAAATTATAAAACACTTGTAATATCGTTTGACTTGATTTTTTATATTACTAAATTATGTTTAATTAATTAATTTATTGATACATTATGAAAATTGATAACTATTAAATATTATAAAATTATTTATTTTAGTCATTAAATATTTATATTGATAAATTAAAAAAATTACATAAGATTTTAATTTCGGGTTTGTTGTTTATTTTTATTGGGGTGCTATTAATATGTAAAATTATTAATGAAATCAAAATCCACTGCACATAGTTTAAACAATCATTATTGTGTCGACATGTTTCACACGGCTATGTGGACCATTCAATTAAATAATGTATATGCAGTACACAAATAATGTACTATTAATATATTTAAAATGACTTTGTATTCAGAGAAAAGTACATTATTTGAGTACTAATAATACACTATTGTGTATAATGTACATTCAATACACAAATAATGTACATTTAGTACGAATAATGTACTTTAATTATGTAAAAGATATATTTTTTATGATCCACACAGCATTGCGTGGACTATGGTGCACACAATAATAATTAGCCGTTGTAGTTATGCTTCATTAGTTTTTTGTGCTAACAATATTTTAAAATCAATTTTTTTTCTATTGTATCTAAGCTATTTAGCATATTTTTAATCTATATATCTAGTGTTGGAAGAAGCGAAAAATTAAAACATTTTATTTCTTGAGTTTGGTCCTAGGCCAGTTTCAGCAGGGTCAGACCATTTCTTAATAAGACCAAGACGATCCTGATTCAAGCTATTCCCGGTGAAGCCAAAGTCTAGTTTTTTCGGGCCGATTCAGGACATGTCTAATAGGCAAATTATATCGTGTACTAGGGCACACAATACATTGTGTTAAATAAATCTTTACTAGAAAGGTTTAGTGTTTCTTCTATATAAGAGACATAAAATTTCTAGGCAAAGGTTATACTGAATCTTAAATCCATAAATTATGTAGTTAATTAATTGAGTGCAGCATATTAAAGAGTGTTCTGCAATAAGAGAACTCTACAAGATTGAACTCACAATTAGTGGGATACCAAGTATTATGCACGAACCCAGAATCTCACTGCATACTAACCATGCAATCTCACTCTCGCCGTCTTGTTCTCCGCCACGCCACGCGCCTTCTAGCTTCTGCGGCCAGGAGCACGACGATTTTTTGATTACTAATTTCCCCGGCTCCTCCTTCGGGGCAACCTAAATTTGAAATTCTAATTTTGAAATTACTAATTTTATTATCCCCTTTTTACATCGGTTGAGCAATAACACAAAAGTCTAGGACTAATTTAGGACACCAAAGTTGTTCTTGAGAAAACCCACTATAGTCGAGCAATAAATTATCCATGTACTTAACACCCTTTTACCAAATTACCTAACAAAGGACAATACTAAGCGACACAAAAGTCTCGAACTACAGTAAAATCATTTAGAACAAAATTGAAAACCACTATAATCGAGGTAATATATTTTACAAGAGACCGTTGCAGTGTTGCCCGTTTTCACAAGCCAATGTTATATATTAACTGCATACTAACCATGCAATATAATCTCACTCTTTCCATTTTGTAACATTGCAATAATCAACCATAATATATATCTTATATCAAATTGCCCTTCTTTTCTTAGCTTTTCCATAATCTCTTATATGGCTAGGCAAAAGTTTATTTACTCAAATTATGAAGTTACTGAGTGCAGCATATTAAAGTGTGTTCCACAAGTATGATTGAACTCACAATGATGAGCCGGGATACCAAGTATTATGCACGGAACCCAAAAAAAAAACTAGCCAAAAGTTTAAGAAAAAGTTCAAAATTGAATTGAATCAACATCCGTGCATGAAACAATATTTTTTCATGATAATTCATTAGTGATAATATTGTAGCTAGCTAGTTTTTAATATTTATATTTTTTTGTATAATGCACTGTGCTGCATTTCACAAGATCATACTAATCATCAAAGAAATTGTGTTTTAATATGGTTTTTCGCCTATATAGTTGCCGGAGGGTTTATAGTAGCAGATGACAAACATCCAATCAGTTTTGCACGTAACCCTAGCACAGCAATACTCGTGCTGCCGCCCCAAACACCTGCGTATAAGAGCGGCAATTGTTGCCGCGGTGCAAGAATTCGATGCGTGGTCATAGTCCTTCTTCTCACCATCCACAAGTTCATGGAATCCGCCGGAGACAATTCGGCAGAGCCCACCGCAATGTTTTTCCCCATATAGCCCGTTAGAGTTCTGCGCACACAGTCAGCAGACCTCTTGGGCGCATAGGATTCGGCCAAGTCTGCTAAGGTGGAGTTCCAGTTAACAGTGGAGATCCAACGTTTGTCGGGCCGCGTTATGTGCAGCAACAAACCCTTAACGCAATCAGGGTCACAGGCGGATTGTACGGAAGATGTTTGGGCAATGCGGCTAAGGCAATTATGGAGATGGTGAGCTGCAGAAAAGAAAACTCCAATTTCCTTTTTATTGTGATTTTGCTGCAATAAAAAGGAAAGTAAGAGGAAATGGAAAATGTGTCTCTATCTGCACAGATGCAATGGCCATTGGCAATTGTGTTATAGGGTATTTTATAGGATTGTTTGTATCCTAAAAAATGGATTGCTTTTAATAATTTGTATGCTTAGAAATACAAGAATAATGGTCACCTCACAAATATTTATTAGGTAGAGTATGTATAGGAAGAAAGTTAGTAGGTTGAAAAAAATTTGTTCTTCTGTACTTTGCTTAAATCCATTCCTGTTTGCAAGTTTTTGTTGTCATTTGGTCTCTCAGTGACATATATTGGGTGGATAGAGGCAGAAGGGATTATACAATTTATGCAGATAATAAGCTAGGTTCCCCAGTCCCAATTCATTAAGATTCAAGATTAGCATAAAACAGCACTCTGTCGAGAAATTTGGATAGAAACATATTTTCTTCTACTTTAAATTTACTGTATTTAAAGTACTGGTCTTCATCAAAAGGTGTCAAATTGTAAGGTTTACCATTTTATTTTTTTATTTTGGGATAATAAGATGATATTCAAATTGAAGGGTTGGTTTTATAACACTGGGTCAAAGGTAGGCCATCGATTGGACTTGAAATTTGTTGTTCATGACTTAGATTTAATTTGTTGAAATTAACCGTGTTTGAATCATCGATTTGACATCCAGTGACCGTTGTTACTGGCTCTATTCATTGTAGTATCTGGTCATATACTCTCTCAACATGCTGAAACACAAAGAACCAATAACGCGCCTCCACTAAAGCTCGAACTCACAACCTTCCAAATGGAAGTCCAACCCGGGTACCATTAGACCACATAGTACCTTGTATTATATTGTTGTTATTTTGTCTATTGTTGTGAGTAGCTTGTTAGTCACCAAAGTGGCCTGGCTAAGGAACAGTTAGATTAAAATAAATTATTGGTTTGGTGATTCGTGGATTTGTATAGTTCTCAAATTATCATTTGTGTATTTTGTCTACTGTTGTGAGGAGCTTGTTAGTCACCAAAGTGCCTCCTTAAGGAACAATTAGATAAAATAAATAAATTTTTCTACTCAAAATTGTTTTTAGCTATTAAGGGATTCTGAGAGTCGCCAAGAGTGACCACGTTATATAAAATTTGACTAAATGAATGTTGTGTATGGCAATAAAATTCTATTTCACTCATTAAGGATGTCTATTTTTTTTTATCTTGTTATCACCAAAGTGATCTTGCTAGATGGTGATAGATATTGATTAAAAAATAGAATTTATTTTGCCCAATATCATTGAGATCCTTAGATGACAAATATACATTAATTATAAATAAATTTCCAGAGATTGCCCAAAGGTGAATCGCAAATAATATATAATACTTAAGAATATAAATTTTAGTACTTGGTCAAATAGCTTTGTTTATCAAGGATGACTTGCTTATTTGCCTTAGTACTTGATATATTATTATATTATTATTATATTATTATATATATATTATTATATTATTATTATTATTATTATATTGATTTATGTATGTTGATTTTTAAATTATGAAAGTCTGAATTGTTTAAACGCTTAGTTTAATGAAAGCATTAAAGGTATAAATATGAATTTCAGCTTTTGCTCAATTCTCGGCTTCAATGAATTGTTGTGAGGTTCAATGGCCTCAATTTATTAAGCTGGTCTGAGCAAGTCCATTTACTTGGCATTGAGTGGACTAGACCTTTCCATTAAACCATAAGAACATGCGGCCCTCACGGACAAAAGCTCGCAAGAAGAGAACGAATACCATGAAGGGATGGATGAGGTCCAATAATAAAATGTTTTTAAACCTCATGGAAAATTACCATAGCAAAAATATTGGAGGCAGATTGATGCCAAAAGTAACTTGCATCTGGAAAATTTTGGAAACAGTGAAAGAGCTGATCCTATGTCTGAAATTGCAGATAATGTCAATTGCAGATTCACTGATGACGGAAAATGAACTTCTAAGAAGTTTGATGGTCTATGTCAATCCATGATCACTGCGACCAAATGGCCAATTAATATGCCAGCAAAATTAAAGGGGATGGGGAGGACTTGTCTGAATCATTGCTAATTCATCTTTAGTTGCTAGGAGCATTTTCTGTGTCAGGTTGCGGTGAGTGGTTGATGTACCACAGCCTTTCGTTAAACATTCTTGATTTTGATTTAATGAATTAACTTTCTTCTTCAAAAAAAAAACATTTCTTTTGGGATGAACCTTACTTGTTTTAAATTTTCCTGATCAAATAATTAGAAGATGTATCCCTGGTTTGAGCAACAGAAT
Organism: Ipomoea purpurea; assembly: GCA_009835305.1. Taxonomy (NCBI): domain Eukaryota; kingdom Viridiplantae; phylum Streptophyta; class Magnoliopsida; order Solanales; family Convolvulaceae; genus Ipomoea; species Ipomoea purpurea. Next base: position 1,578 of record VALG01008019.1, on the reverse strand, counting down.
ATTTTGAATCACAAGTCCCACACTTTAAATTTGCGGGATGGACATTTTAGTGTGAAGAAAATCTGCATTGGAAAGTTTACAGTCTGATTTTTTATTGATCCCACTTTGTTCAAAGATGCATTTGAATTTTTGTGCTAAGGTGTGATTGGTGCCAGAGGACAAGAATATAAGTAAGCGTCATGAAATGCCGCTTCAAATTATTTTGTTGTTGATCTCTTTGATCTTTTTGGGGAATTGATTTCATGGTCGTTTCACTACCTTCCTTTGGTTATAATATATTCTTGTGACTGTGATTACGTGTCAAAATGGTTGAAGCTGTACGCTACTAGGACAATATGACGGTAAAAGTGGTTTTGAAGTTTTGAAAAGATATTTTTGTTCAGGTTGGGACACCCAGAGCTTATTTATTACGATGAAGGTACCCACTTCTCTAATAAAACTTTTTATAGTTTTCTTAAAAAATGAGGGATTACTCATAAAGTGGCTACGACGTACCATCCTTCAAACCTCTGGCCAAGTTGAGGTGAGTAACAGACAAATCAAGGGAATTTTGAAAAAAAAAAAAGTGAATTCCCGGAAGGACTGGCCATCAAGCTGAATGATGCGCTGTGGGCCACCACAAACCTCTGGCCAAGTCGAGGTGAGTAACAGACAAATCAAGGGAATTTTGGAAAAAAAGGAATCTTTCCCGGAAGGACTGGCCATCAAGCTGGAATAATGCGTTGTGGGATACAGGACAGCCTTTGCGAATGCATGAGCCCATACAGGTTGGTATTTTGGAAGGTTGTCATTTTCCGAGTAGAGTTATAGAAACCAAAGCCTATTGGGCTATTAATCCTAAATTTTGATTTGCAGAGGGCTGGTTGGAAAAGAAAATTGAATTTGAATGAATTAGATGAAAAAGGAATGAAGCTATACCAGGACTATTGTTTTAATGGATCCGGGTTGGACTTTCATTTGAAAAAGTTATGAGTTCGAGCCTCAGGTGGAATGCGTTATTAGCTCTAGCCTTGTGTTTCAGTAGGTTTGCAGAAAAAGTATATACGAACAAGAACTACAATGTAATAGAGACTAGTAGCATTCAAGAAAAAAAAAAAAGGAATGAAGCCTATGAAAACTTCAAAAATCCTATAAAGAGGAGGAACTAAAGCTTACCAATAAGTGTAATAATTTGAGAATATAAGAGACCTGAGGAATGAATAGATATATATATAACAAATTGAGATTGTTTAACAAAAAAAGTAAAAGTAAAAATCTTAGGTGAGACGGGCCTGAGAGTGAGATGGTCCGTTAGACAGTTATATGTTTGCTTCATGGATGTATGCGGAGATTCGATGTGATTAGAATTTCCTAGGAATATATAAGCTTTGAAATTAAAAATGATATATGGCGCAAAGACTTAACATACAAATGGTGAGTATCCATCATCTTGTAGAGGGTATGTCTTTGTATTGCACCTACAGTTCAGATTATTTTTAATCATGTTAATATTGCGCCACTCAATTAAATTAACTACATTCAATTTATGGATTTTTAAGATTCAGTATTAACCTTTTGCCTAGAAATGGGTGTGTGTGT
>VALG01008012.1:0-16777 GCA_009835305.1 Ipomoea purpurea | reverse complement strand
AAGACAAAAGTTGTTACTACAAGCCTCATAGTTTCATTGGGTTTTCTAACAGTTGAGCTGCAGCAGAGAATAACATTAAATTAACAGTTCAATTCCAGTTTCATCAGCAAAATCACTGATCTCATATGGGAAGATATGAAACAGCAACTTAAGCAGTTCAAACTTCAAATTCACTCACCTGCGGAGAGGTGTCCCCATCTTGGCAAAAAAGTCACAGAAAAACTCTCGGAATCACAAACGCAGAAGCTGCAAACAACCCCAGAGACATCTGCTTTTAATAGATCAGCTTTCCCAGATTCAAGCCTAACGAAAATCAATGCCTGCCCTCCATTGTAGTTGGGAACACCTCCACCCTAGAAACCAAAAAAGTCAAAATTGAAACCAAACATCCTGTACATTCACGATGAATACCACTCAAATAACTAACCCACATTTCTTTTGTCCCAGTTTTCTTCCCCCCAACTTATTTTCCCTTTTGGAAAAACTTACTCCGTACGGTCGTTCTACTAAACACTCCAACAATTCCACCATTTCACACAAACATAAAAAAGATGCACAGTAAACTACGAATGCTCAATAGAATCGATGATTCCAGTAACAAACTCCAGAATCTTAACCTTGCAACCTGTTGAGCAGAAACTCGAACCGCCGGACAATCCGATGCCGCTCAAAACGGAGAAGAACGAAGCTTCAGTTGATTGGAAGTTCAAAGTGCGATTTAAGAAGCAGCAGTACAAGCCTGAGAACAGAGTAAACAATGGAATGTCGGAAGTATCGAAGAACGAGATTTTCTCCTTTTTTTTCTCTCTCTCTCTTTTGCTTTCGCAGAGATTTGCGTAGTTAATGACGCTCCGTTCAGATTCTGATGAGATTAGAAGAGAAGTCTTCGTCGGTGCGACTCCGCCACGATTTTATGTCGGACACTATTCTGCTATTTGTTTTTTGTAGTTTAAAAAACAGCGTACGGTGCGCTCTGGCCTCACCTGGACCCCACTTGGAATGTCAATTTTAATAGGAAAATTATACATAAAGACTCACAAAGAGTAAAATGTAAAAACCCTCGTGACCGTTATTTCATTTCATTAATAGAAAATAAAAGACATATTTCCTTCATTTCATTTTAGTGTCTGATTCAATCATTGATTGCCATTATTTTTAATTTAATTTTTTATAAAATATTAAATTTAGTATTATCATATAAAATTATATACTTTATAAATTATAATAAAATATTATTAACACGCACAAAAATCAAATTAAAAAATACTAGAAAAATAAATAAGAAATAATTAACTTGACCAATGAATAATAAATATGACAAATAAAATTGAACAACAAGAATATTATTAATTTTTTTTATTTTAATGTTACTGACTCTATTATATTAAAGTTGCTCTCCACTGAATTCGATCTCATAACCTTTTATTACTATTTGTTGATAATATTATTTTTTTATGCTTATTTTCTTTACTTGTTCTATAAATTCTAAATTTATTATTATTTGTGTGTCTGATAGTAATTTTATATAGTGTCTATGTTGCCGGATTTTGCGAAATTGGTGCACAGCAGGAAGATCATCATAGCCCGCCCATATTTTTGGCTGGCCTGTGTGCTTTATGGACTGTATGTCCTTTGACTGTTTATTTGACAGCTCGTGTGGCCTTCTTGTTCTATTTGGCAGCTCTTGGCCTTCTGGGGTTTCACATTAGTCCTAGATAAGCTGTTATGCTGCCGGATTTTACACAATGATCGGTGCACTGCAAGATGAGCATGTTTAGCCAATCGAAAGGCCTACATCTTACTGCTATATGAGAGATCTTCATCGTCATCCCGGCATCTCCAGTATTATTATTTTTACCTTTTATATTCTTCGACCTAGCCTATTATTTGGGCGTGAATCAATTCTTTTATTTATTTCTTACATTCTTAGATCTGACCTATTATTGGGGTTTGGGTCCGTTCGTTATTTAGATTTCTTTAGATTAGTATAGGCCCAATATAAAGGGTTAAGTATGTTTTATGGTCACTTTTGGGCCATCGTTTGTAAGTCATTTAATTTCATTGATTAATAAAATTTATTTGAAAAAAAAAACACTAAAATTTAACTAAATATTACAAAATTTTGAATTATAAATAACTTGAGTAAAATATTTTTAACCGAATCAAACACATAAAATACAATAGAATGGGTTGAAGTATTAAGATTTTATTATTTCTTAAAAATATGTATTTAATACGCTCATCGTAATTGATATATTACATAGAGACGTTTTTCGTCCATACAACACGAGAGAGAAACATGCAAAAACAACAATCTAGTAACGCATAACCAAAATTAGTCTGGCATATGAAAAACTATTGTAATCTTATTCTAAAATTATTTAAAGAGAAAGGAAAAAAACTATCCAAACCCCGCTACCCCGGTTAGTGCACGAGATGAGCACACCAATTTTTTTATTTCTTTTTAAACGATGGTGTCAGCAAAATTTTCATTCATACAACATTCTCACATTTCTATCTCTCTTGTATCGTATATTCTCTTCACATTACTCAAAAACCCTTTAAAAAGAACACCTTATTGGTCGTACTCTAAGTCTCTTAAGGCGGTAAGACCTCTCACCAAAAAAAGTTAAGGTTCACCAATTGGTAACCACCTTATCGCTTCCACTAGGCAACATTAGAGTTCGGCAACGTGCATTTTTTTTTCAAACCCTCAAGAAAATACTAAATTTTAACAAATATATTATTTTTTCTCCCATTTTATATTTTCTTTCACATTGTTGACTTAAAAACAAAAGAAAAAAAAACACACACATTAATGAAGAAGCCATTACTACAATGATATGCCGCGTTAAAAATTACAATTAATAGCATAAATAATTTTAAAATGTCAACTAAATTTGAGCTAGTAGATTGAGTGTCATTATTAAATATAATTAAAAAAATAATAAATTTAAGTTACAAATCATACAATTTTACAGAAATTTGCGTCCAATTATTTATTAAATATTTCTTTTATCTTATCTGTACTTTTCTTCGTCTTATTTTGAATCTTTTCCCTTTGGCTTTAGCCTTTAGGTTGAGACGTTGAGTAAAAAAATAAACCAAATTGCTTCTCTGATCGGAATGTGTGCCACTTGGCGACACGTTGATGAAATTTGGTACTCAAAAAAAGTAAAAAAGTTTTTGGCAATTTTATTAAACCGCCATGCTTTTTCAAAGACTGAAAGACGGAGAATATTCGCGCAATAAAGGGAAAAATTGCATTTCAGCCCCTCCATGTTCTCACTTCTAACCCTTGTGTTATAATAATGAAATTTTATTCGACGAAATGAAATTAGTGATAAATAGATAAAACATAATTCATATATTATAAATATACAAAATTCAGAAAGACATATCTGTGGCCCCTTTTGGTGGAATATTACAAGATCGAAATATACGAAAGTATCTTTTATTAACATCTTATTGATTGTGTCTAACACATAGATATTATCATTATGATTTATTTTTGCAGTGTGATTTGTGATGGACAAGATTTATCTAGTGCACTCAATTAGTGATTATATGTTTCTCTTAACCACCCAAAAACGTACTCGGCATCATTTTACATTTTCAATATTGGAAAAATAATTTTTAATGATACAACTATCTGTTTTTTGTTTGTTTGTTTTGTTTTTGCTTAAAAAAATTGATGACAAATTATGTGTAGTGAAATACAGATCTCAATATTTTGAAACACCGCATAAATAACTAATCAAATCCTTTTTCTCTGTTTATCTTATTGAGTTGTCGGTGTTATTCATTTAAATTTATATATTGTTGTTTCATTAACTTCGTTATGTTGTATAGAAAAAATAGATATTTGAGTAACTTGAGTGTTATTTCTAAAATCGATATAGGCTCTATTGGTATTAGCTTATTGTAAAGCAATATAGCTTATTTTAAGTTACATAATAAACCATAAACTATGCTTGATAAAAAAACATGTGTCACTTCAAATAATAACTATTTTGAAATACTATTATAAGTATGTGTTTCAAAATAAGGATAGTATGTACTAACTTTTAATGATGCATTGAGTGATTGCCAACTTGGTAACCTGGGAATGACGGTGGTCGCTTTACTTGGGAACGAGGTCGTGGGTGGAGGAAATTACTGAATAGGGCGGTGGCGTCGGTGGAATTGGATGGAGATTTACGAGGAGGCACTGGTACGTAACATCTTTACTTTCACATCTGATCATAGTGCTATCTTTCTCGGACTTGGAGTCGAGACCAAGGCGTGCGGCCAGGAGGTCCTTTAAATTCGAATCAGCATGGTTGCTTAAGGAGGGTTGTGCAACAGTGGTGGACCAAGGCATGGCGCCAATACGCGGACTGAACTTCCAGCAACACATATCATTTGTGGGCAGCATTTATTGATATGAGGAGGTGAGCACTTTAGGCAGTTCGGGAGTCGAATAAAAAGAACAGAAAAGTAAATTAATTCAGTTGAAGGAAAACAGAAATGTGCATGCTGTAGGTGACTTTCTAGCAAGGAGGTCGAGTGGAGAACTTTGTGCGACAGGAAGAGTTATTTTGGAAGCAGCGTTCAAAACAATTATGGCTAAAAGCATGGCAATCATAATACCAAATTCTTCCAAACTGCTATAATTAACCTAATTACATAAAATGAGAAAGTTAAAGTATTTAAATTTACGTTTTTCTTTGTTGGGAAAATGATCAAATAGGCACTTAAACTTTACTCAACAAGCCAATTAAGCCCTTAAAACTTTTTGAAGTGACAATTAAACCCATAAACAAGTCATTTAAGTGCATTGAAGTCCATAAACGATTTATGATCTATAATAGTAGATCATTAGGGTTCCGGTGACCATCCGACCAACTCCAGCGACTTTCAACCAAACTCCGACAACAACCGACCAAATTCCGGCGAACCAGCGAGAAGCCGACGACCAGAAGGAGACCACGCCTGGTGTTGCCTTCTCCGGCGGAGCAAAAGCCACAAAAATGGTCGCCTTCTGGTCTACCTGAGAAGGTGACGATTCTTCGACGGAGGTAGCTTCTCTTGGCAGCAAACTAAAGATTTTCTGATTTGAAATGCAACAAAGAATTTTCTAGTGCACAACCGATTATGAGTGGCTGTAAATTAATTTGTTCAGCGTCGGCGAAGTTCCACGACAACAGTAAACATCTCACGGCAACATCCATTCCTTTAGTGTTTATGATTGTTAGTTTAATTTGAAGGTTAGTGCTTTCACTGCTTTCTGGTCATCTGGTTGTCATTTTTGAAGTTCAAAAAATGGTCGCCTTCGTCAAATTTGGTCGGTTATCGTCGGAAAGTCGCCGGAGTTGGTCGGAGGGTCACCGGAACCCTAATGACTTGCTATTATAGGTCATAAACTGATTTATGGGCTTCAATGCACTATCAAAAGGGATCTTCGAAGATGTTGCATAGCTAACTAATGTGCAATTATTAACTTTATAATGCATATGCTTAAAACGACAGTTCAATTATGACTCTTCAACTTACGAACAGTAAAGATAACGCGATAATCGGAAGTTTTAACTATCTCATAATAAAACGAAACACTTCAAAATAAGCAATAACATACAAAATGTATAACGTTAATGCATAAACACATTAGTTTATATATGATTAATAATAATTACAAATTTAAATATTAATATTGATCGACATCGGGCTATAAATTGAACGTTTTATTTCATCTTGAGCAATGATTGAGAGTTTCTCAGTGTCAAAAATATTTTAAAATTAGTAGCATAGTATATGGATAAAGATAAATTTTATTTAATTTGTATATAAAATACAGTTTAAATCACAATCTGTTTATCAAACTAAAAATATCTTCTATTACAGCTTTACCATACAACACAGTTTTAATAATAAAAGAAAAAGGAATAATCAGGGAGAATTTCAGGAGAACTATCTGAGAATCTATCATCGGTCTCCATCTTCTCCGATGGCCGTCGGCAATGATCAAAGTTGAGCTCTAGTGTTGCTCTCCGAGTTCGAAAACCTATTGTTCCGGTAGCTTCTGGAAACTAGCATTGACGCGATCTCCCGAGGCAAGCGAGAAGAGAAACTAGGATGACGTCGCCGGACATTGCCGATATGCTGGACAAATCGAAGGAGCTCGATCGTCTGAGGAAGGAACAAGAGGAAGTACTCCTCGAGATCAACAAGATGCACAAGAAGCTTCAAGCTGGTTAGTATTACGCGTCCGCGTAACCATTGTTACGGCGTAAAGATAGTTAGTTTGATCAAAATTGATTGATTGGGACTGGGTTGTATGCATATATGCCCTAATTGTGCTGCTCATATAATTATACATTCTAATTGATTTACATTTGGGACGATATATTCTAATTGCCACGTGCTCATTGTGTTTTAACTGCAAGCTTGGATTTTTGTTGGTCTTAACTCTTAAAGAACTGCTATTTCCAATTATTTCTCTGTGTTAACAGTGGACTTCACATTCATGTTCCTATTGTCTAAATCTTGCCGTGTTCCTACTCGTACTAACAATTTAAAGCTGTATGACTAATGACATTGTTGAAGTGAATGAGAACAGCAAAATATACTGTTGCAGATCTCCCATTGATGGGGGCATATTCAATGAGATTTTGTGTATTAATGCAATCTCAGTGAGGCTATTGAGCTCACAACCTTCTCTATGAATCTGCCCTCATGTTCATTTATAGGAGTTAGCTAAATGCTTGTTCTTTTTATTCTATGTACTAATTAGGTTTCCTTTAGAGACTTAGGTGGAAGTGTGATTTTGCATGATTCTGTCTGGATATATCTATGATCTTGCGGTGTTCCACTAAGTTTTAGTTGAAGAGTATGTTTTTGGGCAAGTATTGCATTCTTTAAAATGCGTTTGGAAATGCTTCATTTTCTCCTCTTCTCTAACTCTTTTCTCTTTGTGTCTCAAATTGATTCATTGTTCTTGTCAACAATGAGTGATCATGATAGCATCTCATGTTCCCAAACACATGGGCTGGAAGTCTATTTTGTAAGTACTGCAAGACTACTATAGTGTTGGGGTTTGTCCAAGACATTGAGAACCACTGTCCTAACAAAAATAGTGTATATATTAGAGCAGTTTGAACACTTTTACATGTTGCTGTTAACATGATGAGTTCTCTATTAGACTAAGACATTAAATCAGTTTGTGCACATATCTCATTGGTCTTTCTCCTGCTTGTGCAGCCCCTGATGTGGTAAGAAACCTGGTGACAATTCACTATCAAAAACTCAAACTGTTATACACACAAGCCAAAGAGCTTTCTGAGAGTGAAGTAAGGTATTATTATTATTTAGATGTATGCATATTCTTTCAATGGTGGAGGATGCCTCAATCCTGTAGAATGTGGTTTATCCAACAGCTAATGGAGTTCATATTTTTTTATTTTTTATTAGCAAACTTTTTAACATTCATTTTATAGTGAATACATTAGATTTACAGACAGTTCTTATTTACATGCTACTCACCATCATTATTAATTGAACATGAGATTGATGGCTAATCATTTTTTACTGCAGATATCTCTACTCATTTGCTAGGTCAAACTGGATGCTTAATCCCTTCTGGACCACCAGAGCAACAACGGAGAAGAATAGGTGTGTGCAATGGCCTGTTCAACTATATTGAGATAGCATCATACATGTCTAGCATTGAGCCCGTAAATTTCAAGATAGCACTGCAACATGAAGTGTCTTATTATTAGTCTTCATTTTTCTTTTGGTTCCTGAAACTTAATTCCCATTCGTCTCATATTATGTGTTTGGTTCGATTAACAAAATTTGACTCAAGTTATTTATAATTCCTTTTTTTTTTTTTTTTAATATTTAGTTTAGTATTAGTTCATAAGATTTATATATTGAAAAGCTAAATTAAAAAGTACTATTAAATACAGAAGTCTAAATTTAAAATTTATAAGAAAATGAGTGAATAAAAAAAGAGTTGGTTTGTCTGATGAATAGTAAATAGAACAAGTAAAATAGAACAAAGGAAGTATTTTCCTCAGGAAACGTGAAAAAGGTTCTAAATTGTTTGCAACCCAATGTTTCCGTTCTTATTGAGACATCTTCTCACATGGACTGCAGAAGGTAATGAGCCGAAAAAGAAAAGAATGAAGGCTGATTCTGATGTCACAAGGCTTTCTCCTAACATGAGAAATCAGCAGGAGTTCTTTGCTAACTTGAAGGGTGAACAAGTAAGATTTATCATTATGAAAATAGAGTATTTTGGTTCATTGTGCAAGACATAATTTACTCCTTCAAGATCATTAAACTATTCTCTCTACAAAAAGCCTGCACAATTAAAAGCATCGCATTTCTGTCTCTGATAAAGGAATAAAAAATGCAATTTTTGAGCATATGTGTTATTCACAGGTGGCGGCTAGGGTCATTCAAGAGGATGGTGATAAGGATGAGTGGTTCATTGTCAAAGTTACCAATTTTGAGAAAGATACTAAAATGTAAGTTTAGTTCTGCAGGACTTTGGTACTAACAAATTTTTCTCCAAATGGGAAAGAAACAGAGAAATCTGCTTTTGTTCTCTTCGATGTTGTTTATATTTTGTTTATTATGGATGTGCATCTTTAGTTTGAAGTTCTGGACGAAGAACCAGGTGTGTGAGGAAGGTTGTGTCAGAGGTATGCTGCTTCTGTTCTAGTTTTCTAGTTTTCTTAACTATCAAACAGGACCAAATTCTTACACTAAACATCTGGTGTTTCTGCGTACGTTTCATATTTTGAAATCTTCTTTTGTTGGTTCTAACTGAGTTCTTGGTTTTTCACTCTCTACTAGATGCTATGCTTTTGCTGTTCTATTTTTGTCCAAATGTGAATAAAAATCAATCTTATTTCTCTTTGCTTAATAACAAATCAAATAGTGTTGCTTAAGCAGAATGAAAAATTTTCTTCTCTTAATTTCAGAAAATACAAACTTCCATGGTCACATATCATACTTTCCCGAAGAGGAATGAGCCGTCTAATACTCCAGATTTTCCTCCTGGAAGGCAAGTTTTTGGCAGTTTACCCAGGAACCCTGCCCTATACAAAGCGACAGTATCCAATCTCGTAAGTAATAACTCGATTATGTATATGGATATTTTTTACCCATTTTACCTCACATTGTCACTCTACACTGTACAACTTTTTCAGTAAGTATTGTAAAATTGACAGCTTTTCCATTGTTTGTCGCATGTTCCTACCAACTGTTTCCACTTTCCAGAGGAAGACCGACAGTAAGTGATGCCCCTCTATTTAAACTTCTTGATTATCTATTATATCACGAAATTGTTGAAAGGGAAAATGACTTTTAGTTGATTCAATATCATATCTATTTCATTCTTTTTAAAACTGGTGAGTGTTCATGAAATTAAGATTGTCTTATGGTCTGTGTCTGTATAGCCTAATGAGACCTGATTTTTCTTGTGGACAGTTATACTTTAGAATTTGACGATGATTGAGGAAGATGGATCTCTACCTCGGCGGTCAGTCCCCTCCACAGGTAGTCGCCCTTCCAGACGGACATCGCCAGTAACTAGACACTATTTATGGTTGCCACAAGACCAAGAACCATAACTAGAGTACTAAACTGCTTCTTGTGTGTATCTATGGACGTATTTATGTCAGTATCACCCTCGACAACATAGTAACCTGTCTGCATCTAGCTCAAACGACAGACATTGTTTATAATCAACTATCCTGGCATTGTAATGTTCGAGTAATACAATTCGCTCCGTATTTGTACCGTATACTTATTTGTACACACATGAGAAACTTTGTTCAAGTTACATTTGCCTTTGACAAGCTCTTTTTCAGGATGACCAGGAAACCCACATTCATTATCCGAGGGTCGGCCTATGACAAGCTCTTGTAATGGGGATCGGAGGATCTGACATGTGCCATTCAGAATCTGACTAGCAACCCAGTTGTTTGCACTTCCGAGTAATGCACGCCATCCCAGCTGACACCGTAGATGGCTTCCCACAAGACCCTGCATAAACCTCAGTTGTCGTTTATCTTCGCCCTGTGCCCACACCAAACATCGTTTCTGGTATCATGATATCCACAGCAGATCTTGAATGGGTCTTCAAATCCTGTAACAGGCACGAGGTTTGTTTAAAGATTGAAAATAGAATAAGGTAAAATTTCCAGTTATATAGGATTCTAGGCTGTTTCTTTTGTTTTATGCATTGTTGGATTCACTTCACCTACACATGCAATGTTCCTCCCTGCAAATCTTGAACAAAACTGTCGGTAGTTTATATATAAATAATCATCACTGTCTTCTTTCTAGTACTGATGTGCTTGTTGCTAACAATGGAAAACAGACAACTAGAGTCAGATTAGTCGTAACTCGTGACTCTTGTTGTCTTCCAAGTTCCAGCTATTATTGCCATTATATAGATAGATTCATAGTTTTCAAAATGAGTTCATGGGGTTTTGGTAGGTGGAATTGTAATTTCATTCCTACCAAATTCATGGAATTGCAATTGCATGGTTTGTAAATTGTAAATAATTATATGAAAAATTACCATTTTACCCTTATTATACAATGACATTTTAATATTTATTCCCTTCTTCTCTTCCAATCCCAATCATTTTATTCCTTCCTACCAAATAATATAATTTAAATTTTCACTTTATTTTTTTTATTCTTTCCAAAAGGTTGAACCCCAACCTAAGGGCTCCCTATACTCTGGTCCGACAGAGCATTTGGGAAGATGTAAATCATGGTAACTCAACGAATATGAACCACATAGGTCCTGTTAATAGTGGATTATAAAATTTTATGAAATTATAATTCCTTTCGCTCTTAATTCTTTTTTTCGAATCAAACGCCCTGTTAATAGTGGATTATAAAATTTCAAGATTGATTATTGGGGAAGCAAAAAAATCTTTTTGGGCCTGCAACTACTAGCATTTTTTTTTTCTCCAAAGAAGAGGAAATTTCCTCGCCTTGGCTTCTTGCCCACGAAAAATAAAATTCTTTCACTCACCAAGATTTCAAATCTAGTAGAGTGGTAAATCACTATGACTTGGTGACTTATGGGATGACCATTGCATAGTGTTTATAAACAATCTACTCCATTATTGTAATTTATTCAATTAATTATTTAATAATTTATTATCCAAAAACCAATTGAGGCTTTGTTGTTGATTCTAGTAATGAATAATGACTGACCTTGGTTCTTTGCACGTTTGATCAACTCGTACTTGGCATGGTACATGTCTACATAGGTTAGTGCAGCTTGCGAGAGCTCTGCTCGTAGTTTAACCACACTGTCCTTGAGCAATCTGTTGAACTCCATGGCGGCTTCATTCTGGGCTTTGAAACATCCCTGTTCATCCAATTCCCCCGGCTTCGGATCTCGGATTTTCATCGTTGATACAGGCAAACACCCGATCGGAGCGGTGTTATGTATCCAAAAATTCCTCGCCCCTTTGTTGTACAAATCCTGCAGCAAATCAGACCTATTTCATCCTCAATGGGAACGAGAAATTGAGAGATTTCAGTCTCGGAGTTTAAGTTTCCAGTCATAGAGTGTTTTTGAACTTACGCGAACTTGTCAGTTAGCTTGGTTTACGATGTCGGGAATGGCGCGTGGAGTTGTTCCATATTCGTCATCTTTCGGAATCCGGCGGCTAGGTCGTTTTGGCCTATATCCATGGTGTAATAGTGCCGTTGGAAGTGCTCCGGCACCGGCAGCCTGGCTCTGTCGGTTTTTCCTTAGCTGCGAGGTCGACGATTGAAGGATATACATAGTAAAAGCGCAAAACGCGATCGACGGAAAAAAATGATATGATTTCAATTACCTTGGTTATAGAAGTAGGATGCTCTGTCTTTGAACTGAGTGTAATGCTCCACTTGAATGTCGAGAGGGAACGGACTAACTCCGTTCTCGAACCACGACTCGTCTTGCCGGCCGAATGGTTGCTCCGCCGGTCGCGAAGTTCGCGCCGTGCCGGTAAGAAGTTCCGACCGAATCCAGGTACGCACTCAGGTGCGGTATTCCCAGATGCTCAGCTTCATCATGAAAAAAAAAAACAAAAAGCGACGTGTGAATAAGAATGCCTGCCCGAGCTAAGATATATGTCGATCGATGGAGAGTAACGTCGTCTTACCGATGAAGTCGATGATAAGGCGGCCGTCGCTGGCTCTTCCGGCGGGTCTATGGAAGTAAGTCTCGCCGGAAGGTTCGATCATGGGGAAAAACGCGGCTGCTATCCCGCCGGTGTCGGAGTTTGAATCGCCGAAGTTGTATACCGCCGGGAAATCGCACGACGGTAAATCCATCCCGTCGTTATTACCTTCCACTACCAAAATCGACGGCAGTAAACATCCGACCAGAACTGTTGTCAGAAACTTCATGGTTTTGTTATTGCATGCAGGAATTTCTAGTTTTAACCCAACTCTTCTCAGCGCCTGCTTCCCATGTTTATAGCAAAACTTGATTATTACTCCTTCCCTCTTGTAATTTATTACTATTAATATTTTTAAAAATATAGTAAAAAAACAATTTTTTACCTTTGGTATATTCTTGTTAACCAGTCTTCCCTCTTGTTCTTTTAACAAGCTAGCTTTCATCTCCCACCTTCCGCCATTTATGAGCCTGCATTTAATCCTTGCTAGAGAGTTGGTGGATACTAGTTATTACTCCTACGGGGTTTTATGACTTTTTGGACAGTCGGCTCAGATGGTATTTAGTGACAATCTTTCATATAAGAGGTCATGAGATCGAATCTCAGTGAAAGCGTTGTTGACTCTTTGTATTTGTGTTTCAATAGATTTGAATATATACTACAATGTAATAGATGAGTTAGTGAGAAAGAATGAAAATTTAAGTAATTTTGTAAATAATAAAGATAATATTTTAAAATAATTATAAGAACGGAAAAATTGAAACGTGAATTGTTTTATTTTATTTATTTTAATGGAAATTATTTTAAGACAAATAAAAAATTGTGAATAGATGGGGACTTGGGAGAGTACATGAAAGTAGCAGGCACCTTACACGATTGATGGAGATTCCTTTATAAGATTCTGTGAGTAATATGATGCTCCTTAAATACCGGAAAATACAATTATTATGTTCAATATTCGGGCAGGAAATTAAGGACCTGCAGTTTTACAAATATAGTAACACTAGGCATCTATCAAATTAAATAAAGCCACATGTCTTGAAAGGAACTAGGAAGTATAGTTTAGAATTTTAGATAATGAGTTCGATTGTTGTCATTCTCTCGGTTGAATATGTCGTCCAAATACGACTTATATCTTGTGTCTAGTTTATTGGCAGATAGTACAAATACGGGCACATGTGCGAAGCACTGAGTACGAGCACTTGGATTCGGGATCCTACGACAGTGTGTCGGTAGTCTCCGATCAAGTGACTTAGGTATCCAGCCACTCCAAGTTCCACATATCGTAATAAATGCAAGTATTTATAGGAGAGGTGAGGGGATAGGGCCGACCCTTCGACATGTAGGGCACGTGGCCCACATGCACCCGGACGACACCCGTGTCGAAGGGGCTTTGGACACGTGGCGTTGGTGTTCTGACACACGCCTTGTCATCACCGTGTCGAACAGTTCCATGGTGGTCGGGACGGAGACGGGTCGGTTCCGGTCGGCGGTGTCAGTCCGGGACCTGCATGATGGCGCGGTATGGGACCAACCGTCGCACCGACCATAACGCCCCAGGAGGTGAAAGTATATTCCGATCCTATCATAGGCTATTTATTAGGAGACACCAGACATCATCGGATTGGATAGTAATTATGTGTAATATTTTGATACAATAGTTTTATTCCACCCATTTGATCATCAATTTGGGCACGAGAAAAGTAGATTTCATAGATATGTAATATGGGTTGGTCGAAGCACAAAAGCTATATATACACCATGTGTGGTGCAAGGGTAATGATTACACGCCATGGCACCATCGCATATACTCATGTCTCTAAACATGCACTATTAAGGTCATAAGACAATGCAATGGACAATGGTGGATTATTAGTAATTGGATTGTCACCAACTACATATGATTAATTTGCCTTTTGGGCAAAATAATTACTGAGTAATAATTATTAAATTAGAAAATGATAATGGTGATGAAGAAGCTCATAAAATGAGTGATGTCCAAAATCAATTCTTGGAAGATGATTTAGTTTCTCGATCAATACAAGTCATGAAACAAGAGTAATCTTTATAAGAATAAACTTAACATTTTCACAAAATTAATTTAGTTTTTGTGTTAGTTACACATCATATTGTAAATTAACTAGTTGTCTAATGATTTTTGTTACATAATAACATGTCTAATTTTTAAAATTTTTTGTGACAAGGGAATTTTACAAGCTTCGATCCAACTGCAATTCGAAAGTATGTACGACGTAAACTCCAATTTTTGTGTAATAGTACGTAAATTACATAAAATAGGTAAACAACTAATTAAGAAGATTTTTGATCTCTAATAACTCCCAAAATAGGAGTGCACTCCACTACTCCAGTCTCCAAGTGCTTGTGCTTGGTACCACATAATCATTACTACCACTCTAGAGGGCATTGTCTAAAGTTTATCTGATTACAACGTTGTTAAAGTGTCTTTCACAAAAAAAAAGTTTGTTTTTTTTTTTTGCAACAACACGACAAGTGTATCTTGTGGAGGTGAAGTTGAAGAGGAGACAATGGCCACATGATCTACTAGACTACTACTGCGTCGACAAAGAACACACTGAATGATTCAAAACTCAAAATGATAAAAATAAAAACAAGAGTTACGTTAATTATCAAAATGGTCCATTAACTTTTTTTTTTTTTTTTGCTTAAATAAGTATCAAATTTAAAGACACTTTGAAGTGGTGTCCTTTAGATATATTCCTAGATCAGAGAATAAGTGTGCTCATGTCTTGGCTAGAGCAACTCTTTCATAGTCTGGTCCTTCAGTTTGGATTTCTTCAGTTCCTTTTTGTATTGAACAATTAATTTAATAAAAGTCTGATTTTTCCTTTCAAAAAAAAAAAAAGTATCAAATTTAAAAGTTTTAATTAACTTGGTCTTATGTTTGTTTAGCCGAAGTTGAAGACTTAATTAAGTAAAATAAAAAAAATAAAAAAATAGTCAATGATCAAATTGGCAAAGAAAATTTGTAATTTATGTCCTCACAAATATGCTAATTATCAACATCACTCCTGAATTATTAGTGGTTAGTAGTGGTGAATGTTGCCTTTCAATTTTTAAAACGTGACATATATTGTCTCCTCTCTGAATTATTAGTGTATAAATATAGTTACTGATGGGGAATATACCCGGGTACAGGTTCCCCGTACGCTCTTGCTCTCGTTTGGTTGAGATCAAACGGTTCGAGTTCGGGTCCCGATCCACGGCCAAGGTCAAACCTGCCTACGCTTGACTCTATAAATAGGGCCTTAGCCCTCTAAGTTAGGGGTCCTCTCCTTCTTCTCCACTAGCTAAACACTCTCTCTTCTCTCTACGCAAGAACATATTTATGAATAAAAGACTTATTTGAGCTACTTTTTGACGACTCTACATTGTTCATACATACACTATAATTTGTACATACAGATATTCTCTACGTACATCGGGGAATTAACCCTATCAGTTACCCTCTTTTTCTTGTTCGAAGACCACATTTTTTGTCCGGTCAATAACAATAATGTTCTCTTCTTATCAGAGGAGAGGCAATACATGTCCCTTTTTTAAAAACTTAATAATTAGCATATTTGTGAGAGATATACATATATTACATTTTAACTAAGAATCATCTCAGTAATTAACTTTAAGGCACAAGTGTCAAATAAGCCCATCAAACTACTACGAAGTGCTCAATTAACACCATGAACTAAATTAAGTATCAAATAAGTCTATCTACCAGCTAAATTCATTCAATTAGCATTTTTTACAGGTTACCAACAGGTTGCCTATTTAATTTTTAAAATAATAATTAAAATTTTCAAAAAAAAAATAATTAAAAATTTAAAAAAAAAAAAAAAAAAAAAAAAAAAAAAAAAAAAAAACAGCCGGGACATCCGGTGGCTGTTCTTTTTTTTTTTTTTTTTTTTTAATTTTTATTTTTTTTTGTTTAATTTTTTTAATTATTTATTTTAATATTAATAGGCAACCTGTTGGTAACCTGTAAAAAAAAGGTCAATTGAACAAATTTAACTGGTAAATAGACTTATTTGACACTTAATTTAGTTCATGGTGGGGAATTGAACACTTGGCAGTAGTAGATGGGTCTATTTGACACTTGTGCCTAACTTTAATAATAATAAAATATTACATAAAATTGTAGTCGGAACCATTTGAGAACCGGGTGTTGCTGGCTTGCTGCATACAACTCGAAGAAAATTTTATTATTTCATTTTCTTGATGAATCCTCGATTTTTACTAATAAAATTAATGAAGAAATAATTTAAAGAGTAAAAAATCCATGGCCTGTAAGCATCTTTAATTGTTGTTTTCTCAGCTTCGTTCCACGCTTCACGGTTTCTTCCAATCTGATCTTCTGTGGAAGCACCGCTGCCTCCTACAGTGTGCCAAATAGCGATCTCGAACTCTCCCATGCCTGGAATCACACTCAGATCTTTGTTCAGAGATCTGTCGATTTCAGACGTCACGATTTTTATCCTGGGGAATTTCTCAGAAACTACACGTAAGCCTTGGGGCGCCTGTCACATTCAGACAATTGATTCAATTCACAGTAAAAAAAC
>VALG01008011.1:0-28698 GCA_009835305.1 Ipomoea purpurea | reverse complement strand
AGGACATCCTCAGAACATTACAGCCGGCGCCGGCGCCGGGAGTGAAGCAGAATGCGAGTCCATTTGTCAGAAAAATTGCTCTTGTACCGCTTATGCTTATAGTGATAGTAGCGGTTGTTGTTCCATTTGGGTAGGACAACTTTTTAACCTGAAACAGCTTGGGAAAGACGACAGCAATGGAAGCACAATTTACGTCAGACTTGCCCCTTCTGAATTCCCAAATATCCAAGGTGCTCTATAACTTCCAACTTTTTTTAGTTAGAATCTAATGTATTGTAGTATCTATTTAATAATATCTAGGCATCTATTAATTGGGGTGCTGGCTGGACTCCTAACCCATCACTATAATTGGTGATCTAAGCGACGGATTAGGCCGTTTAAGCACGGACCACTTAGGTCTCCTAAGTATTGACTAGGCCTTTTAGACACAGAGTAAACCGTCTAGATTGTCAAATTTGTCGAACTCTAAATGTTTTTTTTTTAAAGTTAATATTTAATATTTTAGTATTAACTATTAAAGTATTAAATAATTTATAATTATAAGTCTTAAAATTAAAGTATTAAATAGTTTATAATTATAAGTCTTAAATTTTTTTTTAATTTTTTTTTTAAAAAAAATACCAGAAACATCTAGGTGCCGATTAATCCACCGCTTAAGCACCCTTATGTGGAAGGTAATGGGTTCGAGTCTCAGGTGGAGACAATTATGAATTTATAATGACATTTGATGTAGTAACTTGTATATTATGGGTATTCTCCTTCCCTTATAATAAATAAAAAATAAAAACATTTTAAACTTTCAATTTTAATAAAATAACATATTCCAATATAAACCTTCATTTCAAAATTCCATATCAAAATAATTAATATAAAAAATATTATAATTTAATAATTATAACAAGTTTTTTTTTTTTTATAGCATTATTTATTTTAATAAAAAATATTTTATTTTATAATAAATTTATTAACATTTTATTTACTAATTTAATAAAGAGTTAATTCCAGCAATGATCCTCCGACTATATTGATTTTCTAAAGAGAAATTACGATTTGGTCCCTCGACTATGAGGATTTCACCAATTTGGTCCTCGACTATCAAAATTACTCAATTTGGTCCTCGACTATGACATTTTTACCTGATTTGGTCCTAAGTGTTATTTGCAGGTTCAAACATAAAAGGCAATTTTGAGATTTAAAAAAAAAAAAAAAAAAAAGTATCTTCCTTCTTATTCCCTAAATCTAAGTCGTTTGTTTTATATAGATAGGTTATTTGTTTTCGATAGCAGTCGCAGTTTCAATATGCAACAAAAGTGCAGTGAATCATCTTCATCCAGCTATAAGAATCAAATGATGTTCGAAAAATGGAGAAGCTTATAGCTGGATGAAAATGATGTTTGGCACAAGGCAACAAATTTTTGGACATCATTTCGATTATTTATAGCTGGATAAAGATGATTCACGGCACTTTGGTTGCATATTAAAGCTGTGACTGCTATTGAAAACAAATAACTTATCTATATAAAACAAACGACTTAGATTTAGGGAAGAAGAAGGAAGATACTTTTTTAAAATCTCAAAATTGCCCTTTAAGTTTGACTTGCGAATAACACTTAGGACCAAATCAGGTAAAAATGTCATAGTCGAGGACCAAATTGAGTTAAATTTTGGTAGTCGAGGACCAAATTGTGAAATCCTCATAGTCGAGGGACCAAATCGGTTAATTTCTCATTTTCTAAAATTAATCATCGACTTTTAATTTGGACACTTTACGTCCCTTGACTTTCAATTTCTTTCCAATTGAGGTCCTTCCGTTAGATTACGGTAAATTGGACTTTAAATGAAAGGGTAAAGTAGTCATTTCATCTGTCTAATATATAATTTTTCGTATTTCCCCCTTGTATGTGCAACTTCGGATATTCAAATTCACTTAATTGCTTAATCCCTTAATCCACTCGAAGAACAAAATTCCATTAGGGATTAAGCAATTAAGTGAAATCTCATGTCCGAAGTCGCGTATACAAGAAAGAAATACGAAGAATTATACATTAGGCAGATGAAATGACTACTTTACCATTTCATTTAAAGTCCATTTTACCATAATCTTGACGAAAGAACCTTAATTGGAAAGAAATTTGAAAGTCAAAGGATGTAAAGTGTCCAAATTAAAAGTCAGGGACTGATTTTGGAAAATTAATATAATCGGAGGACCATTGATGGAATTAACTCTTTAATAAAAATTACTAAAATAAGCTTACTATAAGTTCTTTATATACCAATACTATGTGGTCTAATGGTATCTGGAGTTTCATTTGGAAAGTTGTGAGTTCGAGCCTTAGTGTTTAAAAATTTTTGACTCTAACCTTAAAAATTTTGTTAAGATTGACATCGAGTACTGATTGGACTAAGAAAGCCTGCATCCACTACAGAAGGTGCACTCGTGGGTGAAATATGTTTTTTGACTCTAGTCGACAAAAGAATTATAAAAAAGAAAACTAGTCTCAATAGGTTATCCATAAATGACAAAACTCAAACTTGAAAATTTGTGATTACCACTTACCAAGCAATTGTTTGATCAACTTAAGTGATATCTGATCCCAACCAATGTGGTTTTCGTTTTCTTTTCATGCCATCAGATACAAACTCACAGCACTTGTCAGGGAAGCTCAAAGTTATCCTTCCTAGTATAGCAGTTGCTGCAGCAGCTCTAATTGCATGCGCTATTTTCTACATCTGTTTTTAAAAGGATGAGAACAGCATTGAAACAACAAGGTACATATGTAGTTAATTGCAGAAAAATTTTCAGTGTTGACATTGATTCATTAAACCATATATATTTTGAGTCTCTGAAATATTAGGTTTTGGAATAATTTTCTGTCACTTCAGAACATGCAGTGGAAGCAATGGATCAAGTGATAGATGAAGATACTGATGAGAATGGCATTGGTGTTCAGTTCTTCTACTCTCCAAAGCATATTGGAAGCTACAAACAACTTTTCCAATGCAAATAAGCTTGGAAAAGGAGGTTTTGGTCCGGTTATAAGGTTATCAATCAATTATGTCTTTAGCTAAAGGCTGGCCTTATCAACCAATTGCCATTTGCTAAGTGACATGACAAAAGTGAGAGTATTTTTTTTTTTTTTGGTTTGTTTTAATTCCTAAAATGGTCCTCCGACTATGACATTTTTTCAAATTGATCCTTTGACTTTAATTTTGTTAAAGTGGTCCTTCGTTTTTGACTTTTAAGTCAAAATGATCTTCTGTTAGCTTTGGTGTTAAAATGAAGGGTAAAACTAGAAATTTAGGTTTTGCACTCCAATTTAAAGCAATTTGTGATTCCTTTTAGCATCTGCGCACATCATTTCTTCAAATTAGGTTTTTGCTCTCCTAAATCTGCAATCAAAAAATGTGGGACAATCAACCTAGAATGCCAGAAATAATTGCCTTGGGAATCCCACATTTTGATTTCAGATTTAGGAGAGCAAAACCTAATTTGAAGAAATATGTATTGCAGATAGCTAAAAAGAATCACATATTGTTTTAAATTGGAGTGTAAAAACGTAAATTTCAAGTTTTACCCTTCATTTAACGTCAAAGATAATGGATGACCATTTTGGCTTAAAATTCAAAAGTCAGAGTACCACTTTGGAGAAATTAAAAGTCAAGGGACCAATTTGAAAAAATGTCATAGTCGGAGGACCATTTTGGGAATTAACTCTTTTAGTTTTAAGTACACGTGGATTGTAAATTGACAAACTTAGCAAATTTTGCTAGAGCATCTCTTATTAAGGGGTTTGTTCACGGATTTTTTTTTAAATGAATGCCAACACGGAGGGAAGATAATGAAGAGAGAGAAGGTTCAAGTGCTTCATGCTAATTTGGAGTTTTTTTCAGAAAAAGTGGGACCCATTGATTTTAAGGCTGGGCGCGTGCCGTGCACGCGCTCGTGCGTTAATGACAGTGTTTAATTTTTTTATTTTTATTTTGGAATCAACATTTGTTTATTTATTATTTATTTTTTTCAATTTCCTATAATCTCTCTTTCCTAATCAACTTACAAAAACTCCTCAAAAATCACACCAAAAACTCCACTATTGAGGATGCCCTAAGCTGCCGTTAGCAGTACTTTTTATTTTTAAATTTTATATTAATTTTATTATTATTAATTTTTTATTATATTTATAATATAATATAATATGAAAGTGGAACATATTTTTGAAAGTGAGAGAGTTTTGCAGGGATGTAGAATAAATAGTGAAGAATTTGCAAATTTGATGATGTGAAATTTGCAAGGATAAGAATAGCCTAATTAAGCAATACATTTTAGGTTGCTTTTGCTTTTATATAATATCTAATAATGAAAATGGTCTTGTAGGGTACGCTTCCGGAAGGGCAAGAAATTGCAGTGAAAAGATTATCAAATCAATCTAGACAAGGTATCAATGAATTTAAGAATGAAGTTGTACTAATTGCAAAGCTTCAACATAGAAATCTGGTTAAACTTGTTGGCTACTGCACACAACTGGGAGAAAAGATATTGCTATATGAATATATGCCAAACAAGAGTTTAGACACCTTCATATTTGGTAAGCCTAGATCTTTGTTATTCCATTGATAAACTATATATAAATTAATAAGTTTGATCAATTGTTATACTTTTTTTTTTTTAATTGTTATACTTTATTAACTAGTTGTTTCACAATCTTTTTTAAAACTAATTACTTTTCAAGATAAAACACGTCGATTGTTGTTGGACTGGAGCAAAAGGTTTGATATCATATTGGGAATTGCTCGAGGACTTTTATATCTTCACCAAGATTCAAGATTGAGAATCATCCATAGGGACATGAAAACAAGTAATGTTTTATTAGATGAAGAAATGACACCCAAGATTTCGGATTTTGGATTAGCAAGAATGGTAATTGGAAATGTATTAGAAGCAAATACCAGAAAAGTCGTTGGCACTTAGTAAGTATCATAATAATCTTAATTTCAATTTTTGAGTAAATTTTAACATTTCATAATTATTCGTAATTTTTTTAGTGATTTACTTATTGTGCTTTTGATTTTGTATAATTCATGCATGATCTTTTGATTGCATATTATGACAATAAAAAGTGGCTATATGTCTCCTGAATACGCACTGGGTGGACTCTTCTCAATCAAATCTGATGTATTTAGCTTTGGAGTAATTATACTTGAGATTATTAGTGGAAAGAATAACAAGGCATTCTTTCAAAATGAAGAAATCTCAAACCTTTTAGGCTATGTAAGTTATGAAACCTCACAAACCTTAATAAGTTAGTGTTTAATTTGATATATATGTTTGGCTTGATTTACTCTTCTTCTTGAGTCAATTATCTCAGGCATGGAACTATGGAATGAAGGGAACATAATGGATTTAGTAGATGACTCGCTACACAAATGTTGCAAGGAAACATGAAGTATTGAGGTGTATAAATGTTGGGTTGCTATGCATTGAAGAAGATCCAAAATGTCGTCCCACTATGCCTAATGTATTTTTCAATGTTGATGGATGAAAGTATGACTTTACCTAGACCAAACAAACCTGCTTTTGTTACAAGAACACAAACTTGCAATGACTCTTCTAGTGTGCCACCGGATAAATCATGTTCTAATCAACTTACTTTTTCATTAGAAGGTCGGTAGAGATATGTAATGATGATACATTATATATATTGTCCACTTTACACACTTTATTGTAGCAATAGTTGTTTGAAAAATAATCTTAATATGTCATTAACTTTATATTTATAATAACTCATTTGGCATTTCATTTTAATGCAATACGTATATATTTGGTTTTGAATATATGCCTCTAGCATTATGTATAGTGAAGATGTGAAGAATTATTGTTTTCTCCAAAAAAAAAAAAAAAATTATTGTTATTGGCCTAAACACAAAAGTCCAACTTAACTTACGAGTCACCAATTTGGCAAACTACCACCGGGTTCTATGCACCATAGTCAATACTAGTATGCAATACCTACAAGGAAGTAAGGTCTATAAGTTGTCACATTTGTAATGTTTAGAGGAAATGATATTTTAGTCGAGATGATTCAACATGTGTAACAAGTTAATTAACTAAGGTCAAACACCTTAGAAAGTGTCATTAAAAGATTATGTTGAAAAATGTGATTTAAAGTAACTTGCTAAGAGCATCTCCATTAGTGCATTTTGTACAGTTTTTGAGAATAGCATAGCTGATGGTGGAGGAGAGAATGTGAGGACAGAGAAAATTTAAGATCCTTACAAGAGTGAATTTTTTGTGGGTCTCGCGACATCTTGTCTTCTAACGTTTTCGCTCTCCGTAGCTCTGCAAGCAATTTCATCCCTCATATATGTCGCAACAAATCCTCTCCCCGCCCCTGCTCTACCGACTGCGGCACTTGGCTCTGTATGTTCCTTTCTACTTCACTAATTATATTATAGCTTCTTTAATTTTCTTGCTCATATTAAGCTTCTTCTTGAACTTGATGATAATCTGGAATTCCGTTATGGTTTTAGTTTTTCTAAAGTTTAAATTCTGAATCCTGGGAAACTAGTTCAGTTTATTATTGTTGTACTCTTCAAGAGTAAAATGTATTGGCTTAATTTCTGCTGTTAATCTTTCACCGTCGAATTAATATTTGACAAAGAACACAATTTTATCAGTTTAAAAATCTGAATAGATTAATTTTGACTCAATTAAACAATTTTATCAATTTAAGAAATTTGAATATAGAGCTTATTGTCTAAAGCTTGAATCTATAATAAGTTAAACAAAGATGAAATTGCATGACTATGTAGAAATTTTCCAAAGAATTCTGGAATTGTCTAAAGCTTCAATCTATAGTTAAACAAAGATGATAGATCATCCAAAAAAACACTGTATCACAAGAGTTCATAATTAAAAGCAAAAAAAACTTCAATCTAAACACTTTCATCTACTTCTTCCTGCCATCCGAACATTTAATCTACTTCCTCCATCTTGCTGCCTCAGCATCGTCCTCCAATGCAGCATTTCAACATCTGCGGCCTCCCCAGCATCCTCATCGATGCTCAGCCCAAGTTTCAACATCCTGTGAATCCTGTTGCCAAATGTATTGGGATCATCAAGGCTAAAACCCGAAGTGAGAAGAGCAGTCTCAAACAGCAACAACACAAGATCCTTCACAGATTTGTCATTCTTGTCAGCATCAGCTCTTTTACACAGCTCCTCCATGATGGGGTTCTCCGGGTTGATCTCCATTGTCTTCTTGGAAGACATGTACCCCTGCCATGCTCGAGTCCCTAAGAGCTTGTGCCTTCATAATTCTCTCCATGTTAGCAGTCCATCCATATTCTCCGGTAACCAAACAGCAGGGAGAGTCCACAACACGGTCAGAAACAATCACCTTCTCAACCCTGTCACCAAGTACATCCTTCATCACTGTGCACAGACCCCTCAAACTTGGCCTTCAGTTCCTCCTTTTTCTTCTTCTCATCCTCACTCTCATCAAGTTTCAGACCTTCCTTGGTTGCAGACACAAGCTTCTTTCCATCAAACTCCTTCAACTGCCCAATAGCATATTCATCAATGGCATCAACCATGTAAATGACCTCATACCCCTTCTTCTTCAGCTTTTCTAAGAATGGAGAGTTCTCAACCGCCTTCTTACTCTCACCAGTAATGTAGTAGATGTCATTCTGCCCCTCTTTCATCCTTGTCACATAGTCCTTCAAGCTGGTCAATTCATCACCACTCTTGGTGGAATGGTATCGCAGCAGTTCAGCAATCTTAGTTCTGTTCTGAGAATCTTCATGGATACCAAGCTTCAAATTCTTGGAAAAAGCCTCATAAAACTTGTTATAATCATCCTTGTTCTCCGCAATCTCAAAGAAGAGCTCAATGCACTTCTTAACCAAGTTCTTGCGAATGACCTTAAGGATCTTGCTTTTGCTGCAACATCTCTCGTGAGATGTTGAGAGGAACGATCCTCAGAGTCAACAATACCTTTCACAAAGCTCAAATACTTCTGGAATCAACTCTTCACAGTTGTCCATGATGAAAACACGTCGAACATAGAGCTTGATGTTAGTTAAGGCTGTTTTCTTTGTGTCAAAGAGGTCAAAAGTGCCCTCTTTGGAACAAAGAGGGACAGCCTTGAATTCCAGCTGACCTTCAACTGAGAAGTGTTTAACAGCTAAGTGCTCCTCCCAATCTTGGTGAGACTCTTGTAGAATGCACATATTCTTCCTTTGTGATCTCCTCTGCTTCCTCCATCCAGATGGGCTTTTGCTTGTTAAACCAATGACCACTCATGAAAACTTCCTTGATTGTTTTCTTTTTTCTTCTCATCCTTTTCCTTCTCCTCATCAACCTCTTCTACTTTTCCTTCCTCATCTTTTTTCTCCTCTTCATCCTCATCATCTGAAATCTCCTTCTCAATGGTTTTCTCAGTCCACAGAGAGATAGGTAGCTGATGAACTCAGAAGTGCTTCTTTATTAAATCCTTGAGCCGCGCTCCCCTTCAAGATATTCAAGTTGGTCTTCCTTAAGGAAAAGGGTAATTTTCGTACCCCTACCCAAATTCTCACCAGAAGTGTCCCTGGTGACGGTGAATGACCCGCCAGCTTGGGACTCCCAGACATACTGTTCATCATCATTGTGCTTTGTTGTTACAATGACCTTCTCAGCAACCAGGTAAGCTGAGTAGAACCCTACTCCAAACTGTCCAATCATGCTAACATCAGCACCAGCAGTAAGAAGCTTCCATGAATTCTTTGGTCCCAGACCTTGCAATTGTACCAAGATTGTTCACCAGGTCTTAAAAAAAACAAAAAATAAAATAGGCAATCAGCATAACCAAATAATAAGAAGCAGAATAAAACACAAAATTTGGCACATTCACTTACCAGCCTTTGTCATACCAACACCACTGTCAATAATGGACAGTGAATTGTTGGTTTTGTCAGGGACAATGTGGATGAAGAGCTCAGGTTGAGCATCTAGTTTGCTCTTGTCAGTCAAACTTTCAAATCGAATCTTGTCCAGAGCCTAGACAAATTCATTACATAATATTTGTTAATTCCAACCAATCACTAAACACACACATGTATATTTGGAAACACATTAAGACAGTGATTGTTAACAAGCTCTACCCTAGATCAGCAGGGTTGGTTCTTTCACACAGTACAGCTAAAAAGAAGGATAGTTCAATAAGATTTCATCATTCAAATCAGTAGTTCTTTTCAGTACAACATCAAAACAAACGACGTAATTATAAATATTAAAGAAAAGTAATGTGATTAAAATAGTATAATTACAGAAAACATTTGATTGTTTACTACAATCATTCTGAAAAAATTGTAATTTTACATACGTGATACGCACATGGCAAAATTGGCCTACTTGAAAGCTTATCATCCAAAATTAAAGCATAGTGAACCGTTAAAATCAAACTAAATCACAGTACTACAACAAACTCTATGGAATACAGACTACGCCATGAGGATCTATCCGTCCAACATGCCGACTGAATCAGCTAAAAATTAAATCATACCGCATACCATAACAATTCTACATTTTGCAAAAAGCAAAAGCACATAAACTATACATAGCGCTTATACATATAAACTAAACACATAAATGTATAGAGAGAAAGAGAGACTCACATCAGATGAATTACTGATGAGCTCGCGAAGAAAGATCTCCTTGTTGCTATAGAAAGTGTTGATGATGAGACTGAGGAGCTGGTTTATCTCAGCCTGAAACGCGAACGTCTCTGCATCCGCCATGGCTTCCGATCTCCGATTTCGTAGAGAGATTACAGATTACAGATTACAGATCTCTAACTAGTAGTGAGAGGCACAGATATTGGTACGTTGTGAGAGAAGCGAGATTTCTCATTATATAGTGGACGGTTCCTTAGGGTTTCTAGATTCTAGATCCTTCGGAAAATATCGTGTACTTTGTTGATTTTCAAATTTCAATTATATATTGTCTTTTGCTTTCTTTTTCAGTTTTTTATTTCCAATTCTCCAACTGTGCACGGTTCTGGCCTTCTGGAATCAATTTTGAAATATAATACGGAATAGAAATTTGGTTAAAACATGGGAATCAAAATCCTAATTGAAATTAAGGATTCATTTCAAAATTTATAAAATAACTTTTAAATTTTTTTAATTGAAATTAAGGATTCATTTCAAAATTTATAAAATAACTTTTAAATTTTTTTACTATTAAATAACAGTAAATAAAATCAACACAATGTTGGTTTGTTGGACGGATTCAGGGAGACCATTGATGATTCTGGCTTAGTCTCTCCTTCTATGATTGGGTATCCGTTTACTTGGGAGTGTGGTATGGACACTTCGGAATAGATGAGGGAGAAGTTGGACAGGGTGGTGGTGGATTCGCATTGGCTTGCAAACTAATGACATACGGTCTCGTCTGACCACCATTGCCTTGTTGTTAGACATTTATGGGAAGAGCTTTCATTTACAGAACTCGTATTTTTCGGTTTTAAAATGCATGATTGTTGGATGGAGGTTGTATGGAGGTGGTGGAGACAGGGTCGGTTTTTAGATTTTGTGGGGCCCTGTTTCGGATAATTTAATAAAGCCCTATCAAAAAATTAAAATCTATAAAACTAATACCATAATTTTTTATTATCTAAATATATAACAAAAAAAAATTATCCGCACATCGCACGCACACTGCACGCACATCGCACGGAAAACATTTTAGTTTAATCCGAAAAGAAAATAATATTATTAATTACTATATTTATATGAATTAAGAAAGATGAGCTTTGTGCTAATTAACATCATTAATTAAGCTTTAAAAAAAAATCACTTATTAGAGGAAGATTTTACCATTTTCTCCCTTAGAGATGGAGGGAGAGATCAAGAGGAATAATTTTCTTCTCTTTGTAGCGGATTCCTCGCGCCACACACTGAGCCTCTTTGACTTCACGGGGGGTAGAGGCGGATGGCGCTGTCGGCGAAGGGGTTTTACTCCGGCGAGCCGCCGTTCTCCTCAAAGGCGGCGCGTAGGCGTCCGATGCGCGCGTCCAGCTGCCCCACGCTTGGCGAGGGAGGACAATTGCAGTGCCCCGCCAAATTCGGCTCCCGAAGTACAAGCAGCCTTGTAAGTGAACCTTAGTCTTCCCGAACTGGTCGAGCGACCGGAGGAAATCGAGGACATGATTGTTCTTGCAGAGGGGACGTGTTCCAGTCGCGGCGCTTCTGTGCCTCGCAGCCGCTGAGTTGAACAGGCGGATGAGGCGGCGCCACGGCCGGTCTCCAAAGAAACCCTCCCCTAACTCCCTCCCTTGGATGATCGCCGGATGCATCGTTGAAGTGTTTGTTAATGGCGGAGTGTGTTAATGGCGGAGATACGAGAAGTTAGTGGTTGTTAATAAATAGCTCAATTGATTCCTTCCTTAATTGTAAATGGATGGAGGTTGTATGTGAGGTGGTGGAGACAGGGTCGGTTTTTAAATTTTGTGGGCCCTAAATTCGGATAAATTAATAAAGTACCTATTCAAAATTAAAATCTATAAAACTAATACCATATAATTCTATTATCTAAATATATAACAAAAAAATTATAGGCACACACATACACGTATATATATACTTAATAAAACCTTATTAGGGTTGGATTATTTATTATTATTCAAAAATAAACAACTTTAATAAAAATAGTCCTAAAAATGAATAATACTAACAAAGAATTTATAACAATAATAATAGAAATATATATAAAATTAGCTCACGTCTTACAAAGATATTCGTGTTCTGTTCCATGTCTTATCTTAGCTCATGCTGATCTTCTACTTTTTTGCATTATAGACTTGGTGAACAATTGCAAGGTCTGAGACCAAAGAATTCATGGAAGCTCTTACGGCTGGTGCTGATGTTAGCATGATTGGACAGCTTGGAGTTGGGTTCTACTCAGCTTACTTGGTTGCTGAGAAGGTCATTGTAACAACAAAGCACAATGATGATGAACAGTATGTCTGGGAGTCCCAAGCTGGTGGTTCATTCACTGTTACCAGAGTCTCACGAGAGATTGTTGCAGCAAAACAAGATCCTTAAGGTCATTCGCAAGAATGGTTAACAAGTTGTTGAGCTCTTCTTTGAGATTGGTGAGAACAAGCTAAGGAGGATTATAACAAGTTTTACGAGGCTTTCTCCAAGAATTGAACTTGGTATCCATGAAGATTCTCATAACAGAACTAAGATTGCTGAACTGCTGCGATACCATTCCACCAAGAGTGGTGATGAAATGAGCAGCTTGAAGGATTATTGACAAGGATGAAGGAAGGGCAGAATGATATCTACTACATTACTGGTGAGAGTAAGAAGGATGTGGAGAATCTCCCTTCTTGGAAAAGCTGAAGAAGAAGGGGTACGAGTCCTTTACATGGTTGATACCATTGATGAGTATGGTGTTGGCAGTTGAAGGAGTTCGATGGAAAGAAGCTTGTATCTGCAACTAAGGAAGTCTTAAGCTTGATGACTCTTCGATAGTATGTATTGACTCTTCGAAAGGTCATGAGCTTAAGAAAAAAATAAAAAATTTTGATGTATATTTAAAAAAGAACTTTCCAGTTGTATGCAAAATGCATCTTCAAAAAGTCAACATTCAATTTATTAAAAATAAATATTTAAAATATTTATAATGAATTTTGGGTCATCATGAATCATGATATAATAATTGGGATAGTTAATGATGTGCATCTGTATGCACTATGCATGGTGCATACGGATGCAAAAACGACGTCGTTTTATTAAAAACGCGTGTCTCTCTTAAAAAAAAATCAGATTCGATTCCCAGCAATAGCATTATGTTGTTCATTCATTCTGGAATTATAGTTCATAGATTATGGAACTATAGTTCATTGATTCTGGAATTATAGTTCATCGATTATGGAATTATAGTTCATCGATTCTGGAATTTTAGTTCATATGTTGTTGCTGAGAATCGAACCTGAATTTTTTTTTAAGGGGAGATGTGCATTTTTAATAAAACGACGTCGTTTTTGCATCTGTATGCACCATGCATGGTGCATACGAATGCATAGCATAATTTGGCAAATTATTGCATGGACCATGGTTCACACAATGTTATGTGGACCATAATAAAATGTACATTTTTAATATACTAAATGTACATTATTTTTATACTGAATGTACATTATACAATATAATGTACACTCAGAACAAAAATAATGTATATCCACTGAATATAATGTACATTATTTTTGTACTGAATGTACATTATTTTTATACTAAATATACATTATTTTACAGTAAACAAAATATAGTCCACACAACTTGTGTGGACCATGGTCCATACCATATGGATTGGCATAATTTGCCTAATAATTGTTACACTACTATATGGGCTTTTGTAAAACCTAATAGGTTCCAAATATCCATAGTTTATAAGGTATAGAAATACAAATATGGGCTTTTGTAAAACTTAATAGGTTCCAAATATCCATAATTTATAAGGTATAGAAATACAAATGGGAATCAGAAGGACTATTTATTTGTCAATATATTGAAAGTTACATTATTTCTTTAGTATACCAAATATAAACTTTATATCAAATAATGTATTTTAAAAAATTAAATCTTAATGTGGTGTTGGGTTGGGAGGAATTGAAAAGATTTTTCATAATTTGGTAAGAAAATAATAAGATAGGAATTTAAATTACATTGTTTGGTAGGGAAGAATAAATTATTGAGAATGAGATATGTAATATTCACAACTAAGTCAGGAATAATAAAACGAATGTTAAAATATTAGTACATATCTCTTAGTATCTATATATATATATAAAGGAATATACCTTAAACCTTCCCAGGCAAAATAACAATTGACCATTAACAACTTTAAAAAAAGTGAGGATAAATTATGGACCATTAACAAAAAAGATACATTTTTAGTATTTACTAAATGTACATTATTTATATATTGAATGTAACATTTATACTTAATATAATGCACTTTCATATTCAAATAATATGAGTACATCATTTGTTAATTATATATACCATTATTTTTTGTTACTATATGTACATTATTTACAATATACAAAAATATGGTCCACACAATAATGATGAAAATTTGGAGTGATTTATCATATTAAAATATTATCAAAAAGAATTAAAAATTTTGTTCTTGTGTGTCCTAACAAAAACATTGATCCCTTTCCATGTAAACAAATAAAGTAATAAATATCATTTAATTTTTCTTAAATAATTATTTAAGTTTGATTGTTGATTCTAGCAACAAATCATGAACTAAAATTATTTATGAATGCTCCCATATGCATCTAACATTATATTTATCTACCTTGACTAGGTGACTTGATTCTCTTTTTGGAATTGTCATGCATTTCAGTTTTATTCTTTATTTCTATTTAAATTTAATGTTTATCAACACTCATTTTCAAATTCATATTTTTATAGCTCAATGTCATCTCTGTGACCTCTGCGAAAATAATATGTTACAGTTCACACTCATTGAAGCATTATATTGTTGCTCTTGTGTAAGTTGAACAAAGTATGTATGGACATATACACATTGTAAATTTGTAAAGAAGCAACTTATAATAAATATTATATAAAAAAAAACAAATTCAAAGTTTTAAGCATTGTTAGACTCAAATATTAAAATTATATATATAATATATATATAAAAGTCTGTCAAATGCGGGTGTGCGTCTTTCCGTGCAAACGGTGCAGCTGCTTAAAAATACATCAATAATGTTAATTAAAAGTCACCAATAGTGTTTGAAAAGGATGCACAATTAATGGAAATTCACAAAATTTATTCAAAAAAACGCACCTACACACCCAAATAAAGCACCATAACTCCCCATACCTAATTGTGTATTTCTGAACACTGTGCTGGTTGCTTATGTGTATCTAATTGCTGCGTTTTTGGTGATGCTTACCTAATGGTGTATTTTGTATGTGCGTTTCCTTAACATTGTTGGTGCATATTTGCTTAAACTATTGGTGCGGCCGGCACTGATCCGCACGAGAAGGCGTGGAGATGCTCCCCGGTAGAAAAAATGGGTTAGATGAATGAGCCGTTAATCCAAATTAGACCAACTGGCTTCATAATCAAGTAAAAAAAAAAAAAACTGTGTCCTCAAATGCATCATTTTTCATTTGTTTACTCCAAAATGATAACAACCTTCCACTGTATTTGTTACATCTCGTTTATGATTGCTATCATATTTTTTTTCTTTGAATAGATTATTTTGAACTTGTGATTACCAAAAGTTGAAAACACCACTATACTGTGAATGGAAAAATATATATAAAAATCTTGTTAAAAGTGGCGCACTTAAGAAGGGAAAACAACACACTTAGGAAGGATTAATTAGCGCATCTAAAGCTTTTTGGACCGACGCACCCTTAAATTTTCCAACAACTAACACACCTTAAACACAAAAATCATGCACCTTTAAATTGTACCTAGATGCAAAAAGATCAAAAAATTGTCACCGCGTTTTTTAAGATAATGTTAATAATGGACGTTGATTATAGGCAGATCAATGAACTCTCATCTCATCATCACCTTGCACCTGGGTGCACCATCCACATTATTTGAACATTATATATATATATTATATTATATAGTATATATATATGTATAGTATATATTATAGTATATAATTCAGATCATATAGCGATAATGAATTCGTTAATAAAAAAAAGATCGTTTTAAATTTCAATCTATTAGATCTAGTCAAATTAACAAGTCCTTGAAGAAGAATAAAAAAACCATGTGGTGACATTATTATAAATTTGTAATTTGATAAGTTTAGATGTTTTTTATCTTAGTACATATTTTCTTTCTTCATTAGTGCATTATTTGGTCTCACTGCATAGTTAAATTATTATATTCCATCTTTATCTGTAATATCATTTACCTGATGAGCTTGTTGTCACGTTCCAGGAACATTTCTTCGTTTTTAATTTATATGTCCTCATCGATCTTGGTATATATGTATGTTATTTTTCTCTGTTTCTTCCTATATTGTTATTTTTTTTTTTTTTTTTTTTTTTTTTTTTTTTTTTTTTTTTTCTTGTTTTTTGATTATGCTGTTTTCATTATATAATATTTATCTTATTCTTTATATGTTTTGTTATATGTTTTTATTTTATTTATTCTGTGTGTACTTTTTTTTTTTTTTTTTTTTTTTATTTTTTTATTATTTTTTTTATATATTTGTAAGGGGATTTGTTTATGGTCAGTAATTATTATAAGATCACAAATTTATTAAAATATTAAAGTCTGTTATTCAGTGCCTAGCTTTGATACCCAATATATTTGGCAATAAATGAGGATTAAATAAACATATAATTAAATAACTTTTTATTAAGGTTCAAAGCAATTTTAACCTGATTTACTGAAGTGAAGTGTTTAACTAGGCTTATTAAAAATAAAGTCTATATTTCTTATAAAAATTATTAAGTTGTGATAGTGAAGTATCGAGTTAACTTTTAGTTCAATTTATGAAATTGTATTACGTTTTCTAAACAGTCATCATCAAAAAATTAAAACATTTTTATATCTTCTTCTACTTATTAATATATAACATTTCTATCAACATGGTGGAAAGATAATAATTCAAACCTTTATTCATACTTTATGGTAGAGCTGAGTGGTTCCTATACTAGGGTTGATGTTGTCGGTGAACATCTTGTGGTTGGTGGTGTTGATTTGGTATTATGCTTCTGTCGATGATAATGGCGTCATAATATAGGACATATGTTCATATGGACTCATTTACTAACTGGATTTTTTTTAATTTTTTTTTAAAATTGGAAAATTGGAAGAAACAGGAAAACAGAAAAACAGAAACAGTGTTTAACTGGCATAATTTTTCATTTGGAAACAAGAATAATTTTTCAGTTTTCTAAAAAACTGGAAAAACTATTAAAATACCGTTTTCTAAATGGAAAACATAATCATCTATTATTTCTACTTGGATATATGTCACTATAACTACATTTTCACCATTATCTACTTACATATTTATTCATTACTATGATTACATTCGTTATATTCTTCTTTTACTTATCATTTTTTTTTCTTTTTACTTGCAGTACTTATTTAAACATAACTTATTTGCTTATGTTTAAAATTAGACTATTAGATCAGCTATATTATTAGTGGTTGTTATTATGTTTCTGTTAGAGTCTTTAGTCTTCCTAAATCTCTCCACCTATTTAGGTGGTAGACTCTTGTATATAAGCGTGTAATTCTTTGTTCTCAGTCAATGAATTAATTCCTTCACAGATTATATTTGTTGTCATTAATCATATTATCAAAATTAAAAATTGAACTCTATACCAAGTTTTATATTTTGATTGAACTCAATTGATTATTGATTCAGATGTTTTTAGTTATATTATATCGTAATAAAAGTTTGGTCCGAATATCGGATATTGAAATTTTACATATATTACTATATTAGAAGTCAAAGTAAAAATTATATATTTATATACATGTCATTTAAATGAATATATCCAAAAATATTTTAAATATTAACTAAAAATATTAATATTATCTAAACTAATTTTTAGGTGAAGTTAACATGTTATTGGTTCAGGTATATTTTTAGTTATGTTATATACTAATATAAACTTGATTCGGATATCAAATGTAAAAATCTTACATATATTGAACTTAAAAGTAAAAACTATATTTATTCTATTTAAACCAAATATATTTTAAAATATTTTGAATATAAGGTCTAAAAATCACTCAAAATTAAACTTGTGTTAATTTTATAGTGTTTTAATCTAAAAAAATAAATTTGAAAAATAGCCTATTGTTTGCCACACATCAGAGAAAGTAAAAGTGAAAGAGTGAAGTTTAAGAATACATGTAGTACAACTCTAGTTTTAATTAACCAGCTGGCCAGAACTTGTCTTGTAAAGTATAAAAATAAATAAGAAGAGGAGAAGTATAAAAATAAAATTTAAAAAAAAAAATTGAAAACACATATAATATACGGAGTAATATTAATTGTTACATCAATCCATCTAGTTAGGTAGGTTCCTAATTAATTAATATTTATTTAATTAATGCACATTGGTCCTACCTGATTAAAGTAAACACTTGGCCTAAATATAAAAAGCCCAGAGACCCCTAAGTTAAGTTGAGAAAAGCTGGAAAAACAATATCGCGTTCAGCATGAAGGTATGTTATATATTTCTCTTTCCCAACAAATACAAGTCTCCATCTTTTTAAAGTTTTATAAAAGTGATGATTGAGTGGAATGAAAACTCATTTTTGTGATTGGATATAGCAAAAGATCACGATCAGTCTGCCGATAAACGTGGATAAATGTCGGGCAAAGGCTATGAAAATTGCAGTGGGTGTTGCAGGTAATTTCAATGATGAAACAATTATTAATATATATAGTATGCTTTAATTTATTTTTTGAGTGATAATGAAAACTTATAGTCACTGAAGTTGTGCATTGAGTAAGCTTTATGATCTTAACCAGCAAAGGATTACAGAAACCAGTCTAGATTATATCGGTGAAACCAATATGCAACTTTCATTAGAATCAAACTTGTAACATTGTGGTTAATTACCAAGTCAACCATCTGACCAACTTGGTTAGACTGTTCCATAGTTTTAATTGTACATATTCATGTAGGAGTGGATTGGTTAAATTTTTGAGTGATGAGAGAAACCTTGCCGTCGTTATGGATAAATTTCACTTTGTAACCCTAACTGACAAAGGGGTTTTTCATAGCTGAACGACTCAAACTTAGAAGGCCAACCTAACAGGCCGCTTGTAACGACCTTAGTTTGTGATTATCAAGTTAAAAGTCTGACTAACTTGGTTGGTTATGCGTGCAGGAGTGATCTCGGTTAACATAGATGAAGCGAAAAGCCAATTGGTGGTGATCGGTGTGGGGGTTGATTCATTTGTGTTGATAAAATGCTTGAAGAAGAAATTCAAATGTGCCAGCATTTTCTCCATTTGAAGAAGTGAAACCACCACCACCAGCGCAGCAGAAAGATGGTGATAAGAAGAAAGATGGTGAGAAGAAGGATGGTGATAAGAAAGATGGTGATAAGAAGGATGGTGAGAAGAAAGATGGTGAGAAGAAGAAGGAAGGAGAGAAGAAGAAAGGTGATGATTGCTGTAAACCTTGTCCTTGTCCTCCCCCCAATCCATGCTTGCAGTACTACCCGGTTTGCCAACCCGTTTATGACCCATATCCACAAAGCGGCTGCTCATTCTTTGAAGTCTTGAAAATGAGTAAACTAAACTTCAAGAAACAAAACTTTGACTTTATTTCTACCATTATATTCTATCTCTCCCAACAAATTGTTAATAAAACTCACTTTGCATTGTATATGGTTGTATGTTGTTTATTTTAAATTTCTATTTAGCTTTTCAAATTTTAATTTCTCTAGTTTACGGTTTCTAAACGAACAAAAAAATGTATTCCTTTTTATTTCTTTAAAATTGAAGATTTTCTCCCTGCGTTAATAAATGCATTATTATATTGTATATGTCAAAATTTTCATTTTTTGACTATACACTACGATGTTCAAGTGTGGAAATGATGACTTAAGAATTAATGGTGATATTGTTGATTATTATAAATGGTCCAAGTATAAGTTTAAGTTGAAAAGACTTTGGTGGGCTCTAAATAAGTCGGGAAGTGTACAAGGTTTCAAGAGCCGGATCTCTTCATAGGTTAGGGAAGGTAATATTTATAGTTTGAAGGTTGGAATAGGCTGTGAAAGCACTATTTATATATTTGGAGATTGGACACATAAATGTTGGATCGGAGATCAAATTATTTAATAATTAAAGTTTATGTTAGGTCAGTTGAAACACGTGTAAGACAGTGATGTGACCTCCAAGACAATGAGGTCAATCACAACACATTATTTATGGAGGTTTGCTTCTTGGTATCTAAGGTTGGTCGGCTTATTCGTGCTATATACATCCCATATTATATGCCATTAGGTACTATACCATAAAATATAATCGAAATTTTATTTTATGTTGACATAAAATTTCATATATAATTTTTGTTCTTCCGTTTTTAATTTATTGTGTGCTATAGTTGGATGGTGGGAGTACATTTTTAATTTCAATCTACAAATCATTTTGTGTTTGTATATCCGAAAATATTTTATTTAAAATTTTAAAAGTCACATCTCATTTTATGAATAATATTTTATTTCGCTATGCTGCATAACAATTACTTTATATTCCAGTATATTTTTTTAGTTGCTATAGCTAGCAGCCTGCCATAGCGTTATGTTCAACTTCAAATTAGATAATTTATTGTCATCTAAATTTTTGTGTTTCATGATTCATGACAAATAATTTTGACTCGTTGCAGTATAATCTTCTCTCGTACGATTCACAAATTTGGATTAATATATATTTTACCAATCTCGTTTGACATTTAAAAAAAAAAAAATCTCGCTCGTTGAGCTCAAATAAACAATTCATTGTTAAATTGTACGTTCAAATCGTATTATCTTTGTATGTTGATAGTTATTTTTAATGTATTGTAACATCATAACAACTTTAATTTGTGGAGTTGATGTCATGTTTTTCAGCTTAAATAAAATAGATTAGATAAGAAAATTGCAATTCTAACATATTAAATTTGTATAAACCTACAAATTGTACCCAAAAGGAAGACACATATATGCTAGACTAGAAGTTGGCATCAAAGTAAACCATTCGCTGCATACTTAAAAGAATATTCGAATTGCTCCGATAGGGGTGGCTAAGTATGTAGAGTATGATTCTCGTATCAAAAGGTTACAAGTTCAATTCTTGTTAATACATTTTCAATCAAGCCTATCGCATATGATTTTTCTAGTACAGTCTATCTCGATCTTCTGTGTGATTTACAGATTGTTATATGTGGGTAGAATTACCTAATGCGCACCATCCAATAGTGCTTGCAAGTTTCTCATTATTGACCGCACGGGCTTAGCTCATGGTTTCAGTAGACAGTATTTGGGAAATAGATTCAGGTTTGAATCTCGTCATTCATAGTGTGGGGATTATGTTTAAAGTGGACACATTTCTTGTGTGCACCAGTATTTGATTATGTTTGCTGAGACATTGAGTCATCGTAATTTACATCCTCTCAAATGGTCTGTCAAGCCGAAATATGGGGGACTCTTGTGATTGGATATAAACCGGAATATGGGGAACTCTTAGGATTGAAGATTCAACCTTTTGAAAGAAGAGCTTCTCTCATTATTTAAAGAATATTCGAACTAAAGATATGGACTACTATGGATGAAATTTAAAGGTCAAAGCTAAGGTATGTGCATGATTTATTAATTAGTAATCAATTTGGATTGTGCAAGCCATTAGCCATTAAACAATTTTAACATCTTTAATTAATTTGTAATTTTGTATTAGTCCGCGCGGGGCCATATGAAAATTAATTAAATGACTTATTCAATTCGTAGCAATACTCCATATAAAAAGATTGTCTGGCCTGCTGGAATAATTTCCTCAAGTGTACCCCAACTATAGAAGACTTTTGAAACATCACTTCCTTTCACTTACAAAGTGGATACGATTCTAAAACTGTTCAAATTATAAATATAGAGTTAAAAAATTATGAACATATAGTTCTATAATTATAAACATACAGTTATGAATATAAAGTTCTATAATTATGAACATAGAGTTCTATAATTATGAAAGTTTTATAATCGTGAATATAGAGTTCAATAATTGTGAATATGAAATTCAAAAACTTATGAATATAGAGTTTTATAATTATGAATATGAAAAATTGCATCTTTAGTCCCATAGTTATAACCAAGTTCCGATTCAATCCCTAAATTATGACCGTATTCGAGTTTAGTCCCTCAGTTATGGGTGAAGTGGCGGTGAGTTTGGTCCCTGACACTAGTGGTGTGTTGACAAAGTTAATTCCAGGAATAAAGGAGTAAATTCCTTAATCAAACTTGTAAACTTAGCCAAAATATTTTCCTCCAAATCGACAAAAGTCCTAAGTTGCTTATGTAATCAGCGAAGAAACCCTACTTCTGTTTTTCTAAAAAATCAAATTTCAATATTTCAATTCTATTTATAAAAAACAACTTAGAATACAATTTTTTGACAAATACAAAAAAACTTGGTCCATAACATGGACAAACTTGGCATCTTTTCCATCGATTAGCATAACTCCATGACATTTTGATGGGTAATAAATCATCACATCTATATAAAATATTATCCCCAAATTGGGGGAAAGATGAAGTACCACAACTAAGGGATGACATCCTATAATTAATGGTTAAATTAGTTCATCAATACGAAGAATATTGATTATTTATTTAAACATATAAAATAGAGAAACAATTTGGGGAAGAAAAGACCTTCGATTGTAGGTATAAGAAGAAAAGAATGATTGTTGCGCAATGGGTTTCAACATAAGAAGAGAATTATAATTTGAAATTCATATTTTATCATTCTATTATTAAATTGTTTTTAAGTTTCCTGTTAGCTATCGACGGAGTATTAACACTAGGGACCAAACTCGCCACCTCGCTCATAACTGAGGGACTAAACTCGGATACGGTCATAACTTATGGACTGAGTCGAAACTTGGTTTTAACTCAGAGACTAAAGATGAAATTTTCCCTTATGAATATAGAGTTCAGTAATTGTGAACATAGAATTCTGTAATTGTGAATATATAGTTTAATAATTGTAAATATAAAGTTCAAAAATTATGAACATAGAATTTTATAATTATGAACATAAAGTTCAGTAATTATTTTTTTTTTTAAATTTAATAATTATGAACATGAAAATGCGTCCCCGTATAACAATCCTTTCATGGGTATTGTTATCATTTTTGTTTAGCCCCTTACCTACGAACATTTTTTTTTACTCCAAGAAATTCGCGTCTATATTTTTTGCCTTTTCGACTTTTCATCGTGTGTGTATTAATTCTATTATTGAGAATTTAATAATTTAAAAAGTTGTAATGGTTAATTGAAATGAATATTAGAGAATAATTTTGAAGCTATTGATTTAAATATTTATTAGTTTTTTTTTTAAAAGAAAAAATTAAAACTTAATTAAAAGATAAAACTCCAGAGCTTGAGAGTTGGGACCACCCTTGCTTAGAGGGGCTTGGTTTGTTTTGATAGACTAGGATGGAGATTTTAACCAATATAATGGAATAATGAATATAAAGATTCCACAAACCAAAGATACACACATTAGGATTTAATAATAACATTATTAAAATTAAAATCTTAATTTTCTAAACAGCTTAGTTGATTGAGAAGACTTTGCAATAGCATTCCGTAGTTGACTACAAGTCAAATTTTTGTTGACTCACTGTTTGAGTTCAACGACTTACACGAGCAATTTGAGATTATTGACAAAAATATAAATTTTGGGGATAATGACACTTTAATCCCTCAATTATAAAAGTTGTGTATAATTTTGTCACTTTGATAATGATTGAATCACTAAAACTCTGTTTCGCAGCTTATTTAAGAGCTTATAAATTATTTTAAACTACTAATAAACTATAAGTTCTATTTCGTAATGTTCTCAAAATAAGCTAAAGTTTAAAATAATAACTTATTTTGAAACGCTATTTTAGGTAGCGTTTTAAAAATAAACTAGTAGCTTCCTAATTTTTTTTAAAATTTTTATCCTTATTATTTTAAATAAATGACATTATTTACCCTTTCAATTAAAACTATTTTGGCCTTTATTTTTATTTATCATCTTTCGCAATTCTTTCGCCGCCCAGCAACTCAAATTCCAACTCCAATCGTCCGTTCATAAGTCCATTGATCCTCCGACAAATATATATATATACAATCTCTCTCCTCCACTGCTCCGCCACCGTCACCAACTCCCCTATGCATAGAGAGAGATAGAGAGTGCGAATTTGTCAAGAGGAAGAACAATTTGTGGCTTCGTATATATACTGTATACAACTAAACATTCATTAGCTTCAGATCCTTGTATGTTTTTTTTTTTAAAAAAAAAATATTTGCAACTAAACAGTCATTGTGTTCTTTGTTTACAAATTGCATGTCCTCTTGTTTTTATTTTCTCCGCAATGAGGTTTTGATTTGAAAATACTTGTAGGTCTATTTGAGTGTGACATGTAACAAAGAAAAATTCTTCTATGTGGTGTGTGTTTAAATTTGTCTGGCTTTTAGCTTATGGACTTATGGTGAACAAACTTTGCACAAATTCTATTTAGCTTCTTCTGTGATATTTTAGAATCATCTTTAATAAGAACTCAAGAAGAAATACTTGTGAAATCTGACCTCAATAATTTTCTAATAAACTGCAACTTTAACTTATTATTATTGTTATTTAAGTGAGATATCTATTGAGATGAAGGAGATTCACAACAATATTGCTACTTCATTATGTGATATTAGATCATCATTATGCAAATAGTTTCATTTCAAAATGTTAAATTTTATTATGTAAACAAAACCTATTTAAATTTAAAAATATTTAAATTTTATGAAGATGTCATTTTTAATTTTTTACATTTATCAGATTATCAAAAAAGCAATTTTATCAAACACTTTTAAGCATAGTTAGCTTAACAGCTTTTCAATTTTTAACTTCTAACTTATAACTTTTCAGCTTTCAACTACCTTTTTAACTAGGTTTGCCAAATATAGCATAAATCTACATGGTGGTTACAACTAACTAAAAATGTCATTTTTTTCTAAATTTTGTCATATATTTTTTAATTAAAATTTTAATAACTTAATTCAATATATCCCATTTTGTCTCATCTTAAAGATGTTATTGCGGATTTGGGTTCAACTTTGTGTGCGCAAAAGTGTACTGTTTAGTACTAAATCACTCGCATGCTTGATACCTACCCAATATTTTTTAAAAAAAGGATTTTTTTTTTCTTTAGTCCTTTTTTAAAAATCATTTTATTATCTATATACGGAGTAATTGTTTAGACAAATGTTGACTCGCTGCTTATAGTATCCAAAGAATCTTAATACAATTTGATTTTTATTTTTATAATTAAATTGTGTCACTAGCTTATTCGCGGCAAGGGAAAATATAGGGAAAAAATTGATTAGAAAAAGGATATATCATAACAGTGAAATTGATATTTATAAGTTTACCTTAAGAAAGTAAATTTTTTTTACTTATGTCATGATTTTTAGTTTACTGTTTACCTTAAGTCAAATTAAATATTGATTGTTATTATTAGTATACAAATTATTTCATTATTATTATTGTTGTTGTTTTATTATTATTATTATATTTATTATTATTATCTATTATTATATTTATTATTATATTATTTTTATTAATTTTATTTATGCATAACATTTAATTTATATCACTTATTTCCTTTCAATCATATCATGTATACCAACATATTAGAATTGAAATTTTGATAATTCTATTTTGACTAACTACCAATAAAATTTTGAAATTTATTTTATTTACTCTCATGAACTACAACTTTTTTCCCTGTCTGGTTTAAACTCTAAACCTAAAACGAAGACATATGTTAGAAGTAGTGATACTCAAAGTAAATCACACACTGAAACAAAATATTAAATGAGAGAAAAAAATTATATTAATTTTAACCAAAAAAATTTTTCTCTCTAAAATTCAATGAAATATTTAAATTTATAGGTTAGATATTAATTCACGTGTATACCATAGACATTTAATCATATCTCTTAAATAAAATAATCTGAGATGTGATTGAGTGGAAGAGACTTATCATCCTTAACCAAATGGCAATGATTCGATCCTTGACCCAGTTGTCCATCCAAATAGAGGTGAAACCTGGGTACACTCAAGACAAAAAAAAAAAACAAAAAAAAAAAAAAAAAAAAAAAAAAAAACAATCTCTTGATCTCTTGGATGAAATGAAAGGTGAAAGGTGTATGATTTAATTAATCATCAACTTGGATCGTTCAAGCCATTAAAAATTTCAACATCTTTTAACGTATTTGTATCAAGTCATTGTTACCAGGACATAGGAAAATGACTTGACAGCAGCTCTATTCCATATCGAAAGGAATGCCATATCTACAATAATTTCCTCAAACCCATTGATTATTGTGGTATTGCCAATGCATTTAATTATATTTTTATATTTTGTCATAATTAATTATCTGTTTAAAATTTTGTTCACTCACCATTTAATAAATATGATTAACATGTAATTTTATTATTTAATTAAAAAATTTAAAAGGAGAGAGTGAAAAATTATATATTAGAGCTAGAGGCCTAAATGATGAAATTCTATATGTTAACAATTTTATTAAACAGTTAAATGAAAAAAAAAATTAAAACAAAGAACTAGTTCTCACAAACAAAAGAAAATCAAATAATATAATTAGTCAAATTAAGAGTCCATTTGCAAACCCGAAAAATGACTTTCAAAAGTCATTTTTTGAGTTTTTCCTTGTTTTGGTATTGAATGAAAAAAATCAAAAAAAAATCATTATGGTTAACGAATAAAAAGACTCAATTTGACATAAAATGTAATCTTAGTTTTTTAGTCCAGATTCTTTATTTTCCCATATATTTTTCTTGAAAATGCGTATTTATTTTTTCTTTCAT
This sequence comes from Ipomoea purpurea, assembly GCA_009835305.1. Lineage (NCBI taxonomy): Eukaryota > Viridiplantae > Streptophyta > Magnoliopsida > Solanales > Convolvulaceae > Ipomoea > Ipomoea purpurea. The sequence continues at coordinate 2,056 of VALG01008011.1, read as the reverse complement.
CTCTTAAGCTAGTTTTTGGATTATTATTATTACCACAACTACTACCACACCATCAATACCAGCACCAAACAACCACAACCATCACCACACCACCACACCACCACCATACAACCTCAACCACAACCACAAACCACCATCGCACCACTACAACTACCACCAATATAATAATAATAATAATAATAATAATAATAATAATAATAATAATTGTGGTGAGATTATCATACACTCCACTCCCTGTATGCTCTCTGAAGTTGTCGTTTTCAGTGGAAAAGAGTTCAAATTTTCATTTGTTTCTTTTTGGGGATTGGGACTACATGGTTTATTGAATATCCATTTAGTTGACTTTTGAAATCATTTTTTAATCTGGGGTTTTCATGTTTTTTTTTTTTTGTTTTTTTTATTATGGTAAAGCTTATTTAATCAAACGATTGAGATGATGCCAAAGATATTGTCATCAAGCTGTAACTTTCACTCATCTCAGATGTACTAAAGAACGAAAGACTGAAGAATCTTGGTCCATTTTCTATGAGTTTGAGTTTAGTTTCACTATATTAGCAAAATAACAGTTTTGGTTAACGTGTTTAATTCCTAATAATTTCCATCTATGACTATTCTTTTAGTATCAATTTTTATACCACAACTATTGTTGTAGTGCCAAAATTAATCCCGCCGGTCAGTCATCCTTTTAAAATCAAAAGTCACTGATTAGAGGAAGATTTAAAAAAAATCTCTGATTAAAGGAAGATTTTACCATTTTTTCCCTTAGAGATGGAGGGAGAGATCAAGAGGAATAATTTTCTTCTCTTTGTAGCGGATTCCTCGCGCCACACACTGAGCCTCTTTGACTTCCACGGAGGTAGAGGCGGATGGCGCTGTCGGCGAAGGGGTTTTCCTCCGGCGAGCCGCCGTTCTCCTAGAAGGCGGCGCGTAGGCGTCCGATGCGCGCGTCCAGGCTGCCCCACGCTTGGCGAGGGGGACAATTGCAGTGCCCCACCGAATTCGGCTCCCCGAAGTACACGCAGCCTTGTAAGTGAACTTAGTCTTCCCGGACTGGTCGAGCGACCGGAAGAAATCGAGGACATGATTGTTCTTGCAGAGGGGAAGTGGGATCGGCGGCTGGTGGTTCATCAAGTACTGCAGGAACGTGTTCCAGTCGCGGTTCTTCTGCGCCTCGAAGCCGCTGAGCTGAACCAACGGATGAGGCGGCGCCACGGCCGGTCTCCAAGATCCCTCCCCTAACTCCCTCCCTTGATGATCGCCGGATGACATCGTAGAAGTGTTTGTTAATGGCGAGTGTGTTAATGGCGGAGATACGAGAAGGTTAGTGGTTGTTAATATAATGGCTCATTTTCTTCATTCCTTAATTGTAATATACTATCAGTAAGAATGTTTCGCCATTTTATAAATCATTTGTAGTGTTGTTCCTATTGTTATCCAATTGGGGCTGGCATGTTTGGCATCAAGAAGCACATAATTGTAGTGTTCCTATTATAATCAATCAGAGATGTGTTTGTGCTAATTAACATCATTAATTAAGCTTTAAAAAAAATCACTTATTAGAGGAAGATTTTACCATTTTCTCCCTTAGAAGATGGAGGGAGAGATCAAGAGGATAATTTTTTCTTCTCTTTGTGCGGATTCCTCGCGCCACACACTGAGCCTCTTTGACTTCACGGATGGTAGAGGTGGATGGCGTGTCGGCGAAGGGGTTTTCCTCCGGCGAGCCGCCGTTCTCCTCTAAGGGCGCGCGTAGGGCTTCCGATCCGCCCGTCCAGGCTGCCCCACCGCTTGGATAGGGGGACAATTGCAGTCCCCGCTGAATTCGGCTCCCGAAAGTACACGCAGCATAGTAAGTAAACCTTAGTCTTTCCCCGGACTGGTCGAGCACCGGAGGAAATCGAGGACATGATTGTTCTTGCAGCAGGGGAATGGATCAGCGGCTGGTGTTCGTCAAGTAATGTAGGAACGTATTCCAGTCGCAGTTTTTCTGCGCCTCGTAGCCGCTGAGCTGAACTCGGGGATGAGGCGGCGCACGACCGTCTCCAAGACCACTCCC